>VYXB01005415.1:18628-50442 GCA_013397135.1 Pachyramphus minor
CGAGGCCATGCTGCTGAGAACACAGCTGTGTTGGGCAGGGCACATCTCCAGGATGAAGGACCATCACCTCCCTAAGATCGTGCTCTACAGTGAACTCGCCACCGGCTGCCGCAAGAGAGGAGCCCCGAAAAGGAGATACAAGGACTCCCTGAAACAACATCTCAGACTTGGCCATATTGACCATCATCACTGGTCTGCTCTGGCCTCCAATCGGGAGGCCTGGAGACAAACCATCTATAACGCTGCTGCCTCCTTCGAGAACTCACGCAAGATCACTCTCGAGGAGAAAAGACAACTCAGAAAGAATCACGTCCAGCCGTTGCCACCTGGGGAATCTTTCTCTTGTCCCTTCTGCAACCGGACTTGTCTGTCACGCATTGGCCTTTTCAGCCATCAGCGAACCTGTAGCAAGCGCGGGTAGAGCCCTTTGAAATCTTCGTTCGCGAAGCCAAGCCATGATGATATCAATGTCAACATGAGACACAGTAACTGACAGAACACAGCCAGACACCTCAAGGCTCCAACAGATGAAGATCTGTGAATCTTTCCATAATTGAAGAAATCCAGCACTGTCTGATGCAGGCAGTCTAGTAACAGGCCTATGAACTTGTTACTTTTCCACCATTTTGAAAACAACATTGTCCATCATTTGGAAAGAAATCTAAAAATTTATGGTCTCCTAGAATTATTAAATTACTGATAATTTTGTGTGTTTTAACACAAAATATTCTGAAATCTTCCTTTGGAAATGTACTATAGTGTCTAGAGTAAGTTAAATGTTCTTGAAATTACCTGGAATCTCTCCATTGGCCATGCAAGGAGCAGAGACCATTTATTAAATAGAGTTGTATTAAAACTCCATGTGTTGAGCAACAGAATATTTATACCACAACCAATGGACTCTATCATAAAGGAATGTTCATTAACTATCCCTATGTCTGAGCTCATTAAACCCCTCATCACTTCACCAGAAAATAAGAGATTGCTTTTCCAAAGTGAAATTGGACTGAACCTAAGAGTTATTTTTAGTAGTCACAGTCACTGGATTACTGTCAGTCACCAACACCAGAGCCTCCTTTTGAGCCATTAAGTACAACCAATCTTAACTGTGAATTTGATGCAATTTGAAAAGAACAACATCCATCTTTGCACAAATTCTTGGCCTTTTATTTTGCTATTTTCTGCATCCATATTACGTAGATTTTTAGTGCACGTTTGGAAACAAATTACAATTCTTGGCATGTCTGTTCAAAAAAACCCCATCATTTTTAATAAGACTATGAGGATCAAATTTGGACCACTGCATAAATAGACCAGTGTTTAGGTTTATCATATCCCTTCCTCATGAGAAATCTTTTTTGCTGAGAATCTGTTACAAAGCTTTCACAGTATAGAACCCAGGACCTGAATAAGTAGCAGCATCTGTTTACATTACTAACTGCAGTATACACAGCAAATGCTTTAGGAAAGGTGGGAATGTGTATTGCTCTAAGCTTATCTTCCCACCTGCCCAGATCTGAAACTTTGCACTCCATGCAGTCACATCTTCCATATTCCTTCCTCCCCCTCCCAAGAGAATCTGATGCCAAACAGGAGCAACATGGTCCATCTGCCCAAGAAGGAACAAAGAATAATAAAAAAGCTAAGCCTCACAAAAGTGCAGCAGAAAGCCATCACATCTATGGATTCTGTTTCGAGCACTTGTTCATATCTGTGTTGTGATGCTTCTTCAGTAAAAGAAACCAATTGCTCAAGAAGTTCACATATTGGCCTCACATCTGACTCCAAATGGCATCTTCATTTCTCTGTTCTAGCCACAAATCCTATATATATTCTCTCATGCCTTCTCTTTGCCATTCTAAATAACTCTAAACCTTTTGTTCCTTCTCCATTTGGAGGTCCTGAGGGTATTTCCTAACTCTTGGTATCATTAAGGCTAGTCAGGTTTACTTTGATGTTAAGAAAGATTCTTTAAGGAACTTGTCTCCTTTTCTAGAGAGCAAAAGATGAGGGGGAACCTAATTTCTAAACATATAATGCAAACATTATGTAGTTCAAATTTAAAAATTAAAAACCCTATTTCATTTAGCATAAATGTTCAAAGAATTCTTCATGCCTATGTAAGAAACTAGCACTTCTAGTCTAATAGCTATGGTTCTGAAAATATGCAGGTGATGAAATATTTCTAAATTTCCATTAGAAGCTTAGATCACAATAGCAATTTAATGAATTAACCTTGCTGAAATGCAAAATTATACTAGAATACTCTTTATATTACACTTACAATGAGGTGAGATCATATAAACTTTTGAGACAGCGTACTGTTGGGTCCAATTTTTCAGCTGGGCCTTGCAAAGATGAGAAAAAAACAACCCTATTATATCTCTGGTGCACTGCTAAGAAGCACAGCATAGATATAGTTAAAGTGAACAGGAACAATAGGTCAGCATGATGGAACTTGTGAGGATAGAAAAGCTAGGAAATGTGGAGGTCTACAAAACTAAAGTACATATATCATCCCTGAAATGATCTTTGGACTCATGCATTATATTAAAAAAATGTATAAAAGAGAGCAAGAAATAAAAAAAAAGAAAATTGGATCTTTGGCAAAATAACAGAGAGACACATAAAAGTGATAGAATTTGCAACTGCACTAATTTGAAGCAAACCCTGGAAAGCTTCAAAAGATTCTAAGAACTAAACTTTACAGAACTTCAGCAGAAATTCAACAATAATCTGACATCTGCTTCTTTCTTCTGACACTGTTATAGTTTCAGATGTGCATCCCATATATTCAGTTACCACCAAGAGATGACAGAAAATTTAAGCCAACTGACCTCTATCACCTCAAAAGATTTCTCACTATCATCCTATTATCTCCCAATAATCCTATAAAGCATCACTCACTCATTTGCAACACAAGAAGCAAGTTACTAGACAAGATAAGGCAGGTGATTCATCTCGTCTCGCACCACGCTGCTGGCAATGGCCAGGTTCACCTTCCTGTAAGAGGAAATTCTGCTTCTAACACAATACACTGCCTACGTGGAGGCCCCTCCATAGCCATCATAAGCTAAGGATAGACTTATCTTGTAAATTGTGAGGTTTTATAAGCATAATTTTATTTTTACTTTTATTAGAATTAACAACGTTTACATTTTCCATATAAAGAAACAAACATCATTTCAATGTAATCCAATTTTCTATATCCTTGATTCCTTGTGCTATCTAAAAAAAAAAGATTGTTTTATCAATTTGAGGGTTTTTTTCATTGTTGTTAAAAAATTATTCAGTTTTTAACTATTAGCAAGGAAAGAAGAACCTGCAAGAGATCCTGTAAGGAAAAAAAATGTTATCTTTATATTACTGCTATGTTTTCCAGCACCTAAACTCTCCATGGCATAGAGTGTCCATCTTCTATCAATATGCTGCCCAACTTTTCTACTTATCTGTAATACATGCAAAGCCCAGATCCACAAAAGTATACATGCAACTATTGTCTTATTTAGATGTTAATTTTTCATTTATCTAATATGAAATAGGAACTGAAACATTCAAGGATTTCATTATTTCAGTATTTCAGAAGCTCAAGAAAAAAAATAATAATTATACTTGTAATTTGAATGCAATTTGAGACAGATATCTGAGCTAAAAACTGTAAAATCAAAGAAATAAAAAGATCTCAACTGCTAACAACAATTAATACCCTGGAGCAATTAATGATTTTTTTAATGACAAATAGAATGAGTTTGACTATAATTTTAATCCCTCTGTCGTATTTTTCTTTCCTATTTAATAGATTAGAACCATTTGCTGCTGTTTTTTAGTTACAGCTCTAAAGATGTATTAGGATATGACAGATCCAAGAAGCCATACTTTTAAATAAAACTTATTCATCTTGTAAATAGCCCTTTAGAATTTCTGGCTTTTATCATCAGTTTAATGAAGTCTAATGGATCTGTTATTATCCTTTCCCTTCAATGTGGTGATGAGAATAAAATATTATTAAGAGTCTTTGAAATAAAGGAACAAAAGCTGAAGACAAGAGAGAAAAAGAGATAGACACAGCAATGCTACATGAATGAGAGGTCAAGCAAGCTGCAAATAGCTTTTCTATAGGCACTCTAAAACATAGACATTCTATGATTCCAAAGCTTATCCATAAACCTGAAGCCTTCTAAACTGGTTACAGAAACACCTTATGCTCAACTGTGTTATGAACAAAGTAAGTCTGAGGGAACCTCATATAACAAAATTCATTTTTAAAAGTAAATGCAGTCATATTTTACTGAAAGCAAGTTGTCCATATGAAGCAATAATTGTGAAGGAGATAATGTGCACTTTTTGCATATTGTGATTGTGGTTTATCTAAATTAAGGTGGCTCTACAGGCAAAATGAAGTCTGATTAGTTTCCAGTAAGATGAAGAGAACACTAAATTTATGTTAAATATCTACTTTCAAGAAGCTTCTTGTCTGAATTTTGCTACTTTTGTATAGCATAGATGTATTGTGTAGAGGACAAAATCTTAATTTGAAGAAAAACTGTGAATAAGGTAAGGACGGATACGCAAAATTATTTGTAGTGTCAGTATTTTTCTCAAAGTTATCCTACACTCAAAAGTTTCTACATTGTACATTTCAAGGCATTATACGAAAATATTTCTCTTTTGTCCTAAAAAAAAACCCCAAAAATTCAGTTTATCTTTTTATGGCAAATGGGAAATAAATTTTCTTAGATCTCTACCACAAATAGATAAACAAAATCTTTGATTTTACTTTTCGAAATGCACAAGAAAGAGATTTATTTAGTCTTTTGCATTACAAAAAAGCAAAAGCTACCCAGTTCCCCACACTATTTCCTCCTTACAGTACCCCTTGAAACTCCTCCTAGATTTTTGCAGTGCATGCTGCCCCTTTAGCTATTAACTACTTTAGCTTATCATTTCCACTACAGAGCATTTACACCTCTCTTTGAAGCCTAAGGGAATTGTGCCAATAGAGTACAACCAAAAGTGAGAAGCAAGAAGAGTAGCAAACCAAGAGAATCTCTGCATACATCTAAGTTGCCTCATTTTTTCTAAAAATTATGAATTTGAAATAAAAAAATGCCATCTCGATTTCTACTTCATGCTCCATAAACAGATTTTTGTCAGAATCAGAATATGAATATGTAATTAATTTTAAATTCAAGGACATAGAATTTAAAACATTACTAAAATTTTTCATCTTGTTTTCCCTTCTAATACATGGATAACTAAATTTAATTTTTTTTCCATTGTCATATATACTTAAGCTTAATATAGTACCAAAATAATTTAATGTCTTTTTTCTGTTGCCCCTTTTGATGGAATAGTGGCATAAAGGAGAGCATCAGGATGGACAAGTTTCAGTGATTTCTTCATGACTTCTTGGTTTGTATGAATTGAATACATGGCATCACAGTAAGGCTCTTGGACTGTCCTACACAGGCAAAAATAATGATAATTAGACATTTTGTAAAGAATAAAAAGTTAGGCAACTCTTTCTTCCCTCATTTTCACACAACAGTTAGAGCCACATGGTTGTTCAAGCTTGTTATGCACAATCCTGTTTTTACAGGAAAAACTATTCCATAAGAAGATTAGACATTAGTTAAGCTGCCTTGATACAACTGAATAAGCATGAGCCTGCAGATATACAAATGCTAAATCTACTGGCATTATAATTTCTTAAGCATTCAGAAACCTCCAAGCTTTTCTAGATAGTAAATCATCTTACTACATATAAGTCTATTTCACAGACACACCAAATCTGTTTATTTTGAACAGAAGCATCATTGTTCAAGTTACGTTATAGTGTAATAAACAGATTAGGGCATTAGGCAATACAATTATTAAAAGTGAAATATCCTGAAAATGAAGAAGAGAAATGAATGCCAAATCCTCTATGTCAAACAAAACATGCAATGAAATTTAAACTAAATCTAGCTCAAAATAATTTACCTTTTGGCATCATATATCAGTAATTTAGGTACCAGTTCAGAAGGTAACACTTGAGGTTGAATGAAAAACTACCCTGTCTCTGTTGATCCAGTGTGAATTTTCAAATTTAGAGTAAGATGTGGTCATGTATTTAGGGCACATTTTATAGTATTGTTTGTTACAGCAAAGTAGATATGGAAACTTTTAAGACTTCAACTTGCTCCTGGAAATCTGACTGCATTTCATTTTTTTCTCAGTTGTTCTGAGACTTATGACAATATTGGCTGCTTGAAAAATAATGCAAATGGGCTACATGTAACAGTTTCTTTTACCCACGAAGGTAAAATTCACAGGGAAAAGGTTCATTCACTAGCCCTCTCTATCAGAGTTTAACTAATAGGAGGATAGATCCTATGCTGGACCCTGATGCAGAACTCTCTTACAGTTATTATACCAATTGCTATTATAAAGGAAAATTTTACATCAAGAGTCAAAAAAAGCCAGTGATCCTTCCTGAGGAGGTGGCTTCTCTACTATAATATAAAGCTGGCTACAGATGTATTTCAAGTAACACGTATCACTATTTTCATACTGAAGAACAAAGGTTGAAGACTAAGCACTTCTAAATTGTCTGTGAAGTGGTAGAGTCTTTCATAAGAACGGATTTTGCAAATACTACCAGAACCTGCAGAAGTAAGATTGGGGGTGGGAACATGGGTTGCTTTCAAAAACTTTTGAAAATCTATAGCCCCTTCCAATTAAAAGTACTTTATAGCTGCCTTGATTAGCTTTAGAACAACCAAAAAAAAAATACCAAAAAAAAAAAACCAAAAAAAAAAATCCAAAAAAAAAAAAAAGAGAAAAGAAAAACAACAAAAAAGAAAAACACCCAAACCCAAACAAAATGAAAAGAGGGGGAAAAAATAATTTCTTTTTTACATTTAACTACCACTGACCTAAGTTTCTATCACTTTCTAAACTTCACCAATAGTAAAAATTGAGTTAAACATTGAGAAACCATAAAACACTCAGGTTAGAAGATGACCTAAAGTCATCTTTATCTCAAGAGAGTATAATTTGTTGGCAGGTGCATGTCTCAAGAATAGCTTAAAAAAAAAGCTAAAGAAAGAGCTACCTTTGTCTCAGTGGTAAAAGTATCAGACTTTAGGAAACTGAATGAAACAAACTGTTCATCTCACAGATGGAAAAAAACATCATGTGGCGGGTGAGCAACTGGCTCACAGGTCAAGCACAGAGGGTAACAGTGAATGGGGTAACAACAAGACTGGTAACCTGTCACTAGTGGGATTACACAGGGCTCCATCTTAGGCCCTGTGCTCTTCAACATCTTCCTAAATGACTTGGACACAGGACTGGAAGCAAGTTTCACTTGCTTCACTTACTTCTGCACACTTAAGCAAGTGTGCACACTTAAGCAAGTGTGCAGACAACACAAAACTGGGAGGAGCTGTTGACTCCCTCCAAAGCAGGAAGGCCCTGCAGAGAGACCTTGACAAACTGTAGGGCTGGGCAATCACTAACCATATGAAGTTCAACAAGGAAAAGTGCTGGATTCTGCACCTGGGATGGGGCAACTCTGGATGTACATACAGACTGGGAAAGCAGTTCCATGCAAAGGGACCTGTGGGTCTTGGTCAATGGCAAGTTGAATATGAGTCAGCAGTGCCCTGGCAGCCAGGAGGGCCAACCATGTCCTTGGGGGCATCAGGCAGAGCATCACCAGCCATTGGAGGGAGGGGATTGTCCCGCTCTGCTCTGCACTGAGGCAGCCTGACCTTGAATATTGTGTCCAGTTCTGGGCACCACAATATAAGAAAGATATTAAGCTATTAGGAGTGTCCAAAGGAGGGCAATGTAGATGGTGAAGTGTCTTGAGGGGAAACCATACAAGGAGCAGCTGAGGTCACTTGGTCTGTTCAGCCTGGAGGAGACTGAGAGGCGACTTCCTTGCAGTCTACAACTTCCTCATGAGGAGAAGAAGAAGGACAGGCACTGATCTCTTCTCTGTGGTGACCAGTGACAGGATCCAAGGGAATGGTTTGAAGTTGTGTCAGGGGAGGTTTAGGTCAAATATTAGAAAAAGGTTCTTGACCCAGAGGGATGTTGGGTGCTGGAATAGGCTCCCGAGCGAAGTGGTCACAGCACCAAGCCTGACTGGCTTGGTGGTCAAGAAGCATTTGGATGATACTCTCAGACACATGGTGTGACTCTTGAGGATGGCCCTGTGTAAGGCTAAGTGTTGGATTAGATGATCCTTACGGGTCCCTTCCAATTCAGTATATTCTGTGATGTGATTCATGGCAAACAGGAATATGTCATTTTCTCCTAGTTGCCCTATTATGCAAATGTTTAGAGATATGTGTTGAAATCACATTTTAACTCAAAACAAGCTCTTTTGTTATATTTAGACTTTGTGCTTGTCATCACAGAAATGGGGGAATATCATACTGTGCTCTTCAGATAGCACAGAATTCAGCTCTAAAGGCAATAGCTTTTCATTTGTATTTGGGTTTTCTGACTTCCATCGTATCTGTGGACACAGATGCTCAGGATAAATAAATCATGGTAACGGACTCCAGAATGCAGTAAATGGCCAGGCTTGGCCAATATTCTCCTGCCACTGTCAGAGACAGAATATTACACTATTTGGAACCATGGTCTCTGTCAGAAGCACTTCTTATACTGTTACCTCTGAGTTCAATTTTCAAGTGTTATAGTCAAATGAGAACATTATCTTTTAGGTTTTACTACTCTATGGCATTCTATAACACTTAAATATTTCCAGCACCTTTGAAGGAACAGAATGAATTGATGATGATCCAGACATTTGAGATAAATCCGGGGAATTCAGAGATAACTATGTTAGAAACTTTCCATTCTAAAGGAAATTTTTATTTTTAGTGAGTTCTTTTCTGGAAGACTTCTACATGCAATTTTCATCGACCTACTTCTATGTCAGGAAGTCATGGAGCATACTTGTCATTCTAGGATTTGCTGTCTCCAGCCCTTCTAATCCAGAGCATCAACAGACGTATTTAGTATTCAATTTGCCACCTCTCCCTCAACTTATACCTAAGACTGAATACCTAGAATGGAAGAATCAAATATCTCTACAGGAAGTTGTACTAATTCCTCCTCATCTTCTGATGCTAGCCCTTTGTTTTCACTGCATTTATTCTTCTCTTTATCTCATTGTTCTGCAGTTCTTGACAGTACCAGTTGCTGGGAAACACACTGCAGCAAACAATTATCCACTCACTATTTCAGCTTTCAAAAATGGAGAAGAAAAACAGACACAGAAAAAGAAAAATATTACTTTGTTCCAGACCCAAATTTCAATGAGAAGACATATCTATACTAATAGTAGTAGTTGTTCTCTTAAGATTTGTGGATTTGCTTGGTTGTTTTTTGTAACATCAGCATGTTTTACCACATTATTTAATGAAACAAACTAGTGATATAAAGACCCTTCAGTGAGAAAGCAGGCCTAGCATGGATATTACTTCTTAGCTTGTCTATGCAATTTGCTGATATGCTGTGAGATTCACTGCTACTTTGCACTACTCTTTTCCCTCTTGCTTACAAATCTGTCATATCATCTTCTAAAAACGACCTTGTTTTTCTTAAATCACGCCAGGTCTACTTGAGATCTGTGTCGACTCGTTTGTAAAGAACAAGCTTGCACTGACTTTATTGGATTACATTTGAATTACCTTGAGACCCTATAAAGGGCAGAATTATGCAGCACTTAATGCTACAGAATATGTGTTGTATCTTTCACATGAGTATTTTATTTCAAATCAATTACAGGGGAAGCTAAATAGAAAGACTAACGTAAGCAAATGAACAGAACTGAGAGAAGAAACTGAGATTAAAGCAAGGGAGAAAAACTAGCTAAAAACAAAAGCTATTTCATTGTGTAAGTGTGAAACAATTTTGGAATATACCTTGCTCCTTTCAGACTGCTGAGTGCTTTCATGGCAGCAAAATATTTTAGCAATAAGACCCCTTGGTTTTTGCTAATAACTAAAGATAAAAAGGGACAAGATTTCTTGCTTAATAGTACCACAAGGTCAAACTTTTCTGAAAAGGTCTTGCTGAATTTAATATAGATTCATATTAATGCAGAATTCTAGGGTTACATGGAATTATGAAAAAATTTGAATGCTGTTTTAGCATAATTTCTGAAGTATTTAATTAGTTCTATCTGTATTAACATTTCCAGGGCACCTCTACCAAACGTGGTAATTGATTTCAAGCACAGAGCTACAAATGCAAACTATACTTCAGTGTAATCTTGGAGGTTTTTTTGCAATTGTTATTCTGTGTAGCTCTTTGACAAATTTTCAATTTCTTACTACACTGCTTGAAAATGCACTAATGGTAAATGATCCTTTGACATGGTTGGAGATATCTGTAGTAAAGGCAAGACTTGTGCTTTAGGACATGAGCTGCAAAAGAAAGCATTTGAGTAGGAGACTCCCTGAGAATTGCTTCCTTTCATGGGTTTCTACAACACATGTTATTTCTAACTTTTTCAAAGTATCATTGCCAAATTCAATGAGGACTTGGGCAAAGACTTTGTATACAGTCCTTTACAAGTCCTGTGAAACTCTATGTAGGTTAAAACCATAAATTTCTTCAAATTACATTAACAGAACATTTCTTCTTGATGTTATTTTTAGCAATTTTTAGGCAGGCAGAATTTGGAATTGTCTTATTTCCTTTTATAGCTTCCTCTGCATCCTTCTCTTGTAAAGTTTCACCTCCAAGTCTTAAAACTGTTCTAAGCAACATTAATCCATGCTCAACGAAACTAGAGGATCTCTTTTGTGACCAAAAATAATTGACTGACTTGGTAGACAAGGGGAGAGCAATAGATATTGTCTACTTTAACTTCAGTAAAGCTTTTAAAACTGTCTCCCTAAAGATCATCACAGAGAAGCCCTTGAAGTATAGGCTGGATGAGCAGACAATACAGTGAACTGAAAAACAGCTGAATGACCAGGCCCAGAGGGTCATGATCAGTGACATAAAGCTTAGATGAAGCCAGTAACCAGCAGTGTACCCCAGGGGTTAGTCATGAGTCCAGTCCCTTTTAACATTTTCACTAATGAGCTGGATGATGGGGCAGAGCGTTCATTTTTCAAGTTTGCAGATGACACAAAACTGGGAGAAGTGGTTGATATGCCAGAGGGTCGTGCTGCCATCCAGAGGGACCTCAACAGCCTGGAAAAACAGCCTGACAGAAACCTCATGAAGTTCAACAAGAAGTGCGCCACTGTATGTTAGACACTGATCAGCTGGAGACCAATCATCTGGAAAACACCTTGGTAGAAAAGGATCTGGGGAGTCCTGCTGGGAAACAACCTAAACATAAACTATCAATGCACCCTTGCAGCAGAGAGGGCTAATGGTATCCTGGGCTTCATTAGGATGATTGTGGTCCTTCTCCTCTACTAAGCCCTGGTGAGGACACACCTGGAGCATTGTGTCCAGTTCTGGGCTCCTGAGTTTAAGGCCTGGACATACTGGAGGGAGTTCAACAAAGGGCCACGAAGATGATAAAAGGGACTGGAGCTTGTCTCCTGTGAGGAAAGACTGAGAGAGCTGGGCATGTTCAAGCTAGGGAAGAGAAGTCACAGGGTGATCTGGCCAATGTATGCAAACACCTGAAAGGAGGGTGTAAAGGAGACAGGTTCTTTTCAGTTGTGCCCAGAGGCAATGGGCACATACAAACACATGAGGTTTCCTCTGAACATCAAGAAACAAGTTTTTTTACTGTGAGGGTGGCTGAGCACTGGCACAAGTAGAGTCTGCATCCTTAGAAACAATAAAAATCATCTGGTAATAATCATGTGCATCAGTTCTGGGTGAACCTGCTTGAGTAGGGCTGCTGGGACAGAAGAGCTCAGAGTTTCCAACATCAACTGTTCTGTAAGTATACTATTCTGTAATGCAGATGTGTCATGTATGACTGAAGCTCAGTAAAGGTATAGAATGCAGTAGAAGTGTTCAAAGCAGAATAAAAAATAAGGCGGCAACATCCTCCATCAAATTGAAACATTTCATTATATCAGGTTTAGCCTCAGCTGACTCCATTAATCCTCCATTTAAAAGAATATTAAATCCAAGAAAATAAAGTTCTTTTCCATGTAACAATAGCAACACACTCACTAGTTTGGTAACATGCTATCTATGTGCAAATTCTGCTAAGAGAAATGCCTTGATATAAACACTGACATAAATGTGCTGCTTGTTGTATTCACAGGAAAATGCTATACCTATGAAGTACACTGATTCATCTTTTATCACATTGTTTCTCCATTTAGACAGAAACAAAAGATCAAGGGTCTTTTTGTTTATATTAGTCTCTGTACTTTATAATGTTAACATTATTAGAGTGGTTGACAACTCATACTGATGCTATGGACTTCATTATAACTAGCAGAAACTCATAGATGAGGAATATAACAGACAATTATAGATAACATTAAGATAATTTTTCTCTCTCACTTCGACCAACTGAAGCTCTCCCAGAAGAAAGTAAGGCTTATCCAGTCACAACAAGATACACTCGCTGTTAACACTATGTTCTGTGAGTTGATTGAACACTAGTTGATTGAACACTTCCTTTTACACTAGGAAGACAGAAGCATATAAAATCATCATGCTAATCAGAATCCTCCATAAAATCAGGACACAGTTGACTTTATTTTATGAATCTTTCACAGAGCTTTTAACAGCAACTGTATAAGGAGCATGTGTGAAGATAAAACATTATTCCACAATGCTTTATGATCATAAATCTCATTTGGGTGTTTCCACTCTCATTTAATTTTATATCAGTTCAGGCAATGGGACAATGTATTTCCATGAGCTGAATTCCATTCATCAGACAATCTTCAGGAGGGAAAAATCCTCAGTGTTTGAAAAGAGTTACTGGTATGACAAGGGAAAGTATAATAGTGTTTTACGCTTTGAGGAATAATGGGGAATAAAAATAACATAGTAATTATTTGGGGAATAAAAATAGCAGCTCTTCATGGGTTCATGGGCAGCAGAGAGACTTAAGTCATAACGTATGTGGTGCGGTGTGTTATTCTGTATTATTAGCCTTGCATGGCATTGCTAAAGAGAAATGGTGGCAAGTCAGGACTAATATAACAAGAACTAGAGTATTTGTAATTCTCTCCTCAACATCTGTTGCATAAAATGTAATTTGTTCATTTGTGCAAGCTGGGTTTCTTTAGAGGTAATCTCCAAATCCTTTTTTTTTGAATGTACCCACCCCAATTTGTACTATTTGGATGTGGCCCAAAATAGCCTGCATTTGAGTTTCACATAATTTGAGGATTCTGAAGTTTGCAACCTGTTTATTTAAATTACATAAACCACAAAGCAACACAGGGGTATGAGTGACTGGAGAGTTCAAAAAAGAAGAATTCAAAGAAAAAATTTGTTTGGGATTTTTTTGTTTGTTTGTTTGTTGGTTGGTTTGGTTGATTGGGGTTTTTTTTCTTTTTTTTCCAAGAGGCAGAGCTCTCAAATCACCAGGAAGAATATTAAGGAAAGCAGTTAATATGTAGTTAAAGGAATCGTAATGCACACGAACATATGTTGTTTTACCTAATTTTGATCAACTTAAAAGTAAAAATATCTTTATTCTTTCAGTTGGGTTTAACACACCATCTGGTTTAATTATTCCTTAGGTAGCACACCATAAAGTTAATAGTAATGGTATTGTTAAGCCAATCAGAAAGAACATTTCTGATGTGATTTTTTACCAAGGATGTTTCTCTTAAACCCATTGACTATAAGGTCAATGTAATAAGGTTTTTCATAAGCATTATGCTATTGCCAGTGCTTGACAGATGCTAGTTGAGAATTATCACCTCTAGATTGACTGAAATCTGCTTACTAAGCAAAAGAATTTAGTCATAATCTACTCCTTTAATTTAGAGTTTTGGTCAAATTTTTAATGTAAAAACTGTTGAGAAGATATGATGACGTTAAAAACACAAGATCTTACAGGATTTTCTACTAAAAGGAAATAAAGTGTAGTTTATAGAAGTCATATTGATTAAAGAGTCAAAATTCTGAAGTCAATCTCAGTTCCCATTTCAGCAAAGAAAGATATGCCCAGTGAGAATTCTGAAATCCACTGCTTTGATCAACTAGGCAACTGAAATATGGAGTGTTCGTTATTCATTGTAATACCAGAGGAAAGGTAGGGATTTAGGGATTCACTTCAACATCTTTGAGTTGAAAAGTGATTTCAATCAGTTTTGCATAATCCCAACTTTAAGGAGTCATAGTGAAGTTCACCATTCCACTCCCACTGACTTTCAACAGACTTAATTATTGTTTAAAGTCATAGATATAAAAATTACTTTGTGCTGTTTATCTTCAAAAGTATTATTCAGAAAAAAAAATGTTGTAACAAATTCTTTCAAAACTGAATATTTCCTTATAGCTCTAAAAAAACCTGTTTCCCTTGGTGTTTCTGAACTGACAAGAAAAATATTAAAAAAGGGCTCTAAAACAGAACTTCATCCTAACAGATGTATGAGAATTACTTTATCAAACACACAAATATTATTCTCTACTTAGTAAAAGAAAGGGAGAATATCTAGAATACATTATTGGTAGAGAAGTGCTTGATAGTCTCATCATCATAACACATATTTCCATTCTCTAATGTACTGTTACATGTTCTCATTCCCTATTCCAGATTTCAGCTATATTTGTGATAAAGAATGTTACATGATGATCGTGAATTAAAAAATCAGATGTCAGTCATATTGAAAAAAAAAAACAACCAACCTTAAATGGTTAACATCAGAGTTAACCACAGTGTTTTTCCAATTCTTACGCTTTGTTGCCCATTGCAGCTGGATACAACTTATGGCATAGTATTACTGTTCTAAATTACACCAGTTACAGTGGTGTATGGTGACCCCAATAAATACAAGAGGCAAAAACTAACTTCATTTCTCAGCAGCCACGCTAAATGGAGTTAATGGAAATCATTTGTTGTTTACTAAATGCCCCTAAAATCTCATACAACCCAGGACTCCCTGAGCAGGAAATAGCTGGGAGATGTAGGGCTTTAGAGACAAGTGTCCTATTGCCTTGTGCTGTCCTTAGATTTTCCCAGGTATACATTTACAGCTACTGCTGAGAGTATCAGGCCGAATGACTTGTTGACATAACCAAGTAAATTTTTTCCTATGTTTTAATATAAATAAAGAACTGAAATAAATAGAACTGTAATCCTTAAAATGATAAATTTTATCAAGACAACTTGGGTACCTGAATGTATTTTCTCAACAGAAGAAATGTTTAAAAAGTTTAATCAAACAGTACAAAGGAGATAATCAACTTGTAAGAGATATCAGGAGATGAAGACTGTAATCCATAGGTAGTTCCATGATTTAGTGAAGCCTTATCAGAAGGAGTTACCTCAGCCACATGATCCTACACACCCTTATGCCAGCCATAACACTCGAAGAAGCTATCTGGCTGAAAACCAATTTGACCAAAAGAGTCAGCAGACAAGCAAGAGTCTAGAAGAGATCTTTTCAAGTCATCAAATTCAGTGCCTTGGTATCACAGTGCCTAGTATTAAAATGCTGTTTCTACATCAATTAAAACTCACTTCCACTTAATCCTGAAGTAACACTGTCCTTTTTTTATTCTTTGTTGTTTATTCTTCTGATGTACCTTACATCTATCTCTCAGCTGTTGTTTAACTAAACAAGTCAAGCAACTTCTTTCAACTTTATTTCTGGAGTGGACATTCCATTTTTATGAATATCCTTTCACTTTTCTCCCTACATCAGTATCAGTTTCTGAATAAAGGGAATTATACATAGTTTCACTAATGAAGCCTCAACAATGCTGTCTATAGTGACATTAACACTTCTTTATTTTCTAATTCACCTTGTGGTCACACATCTTTTTCACAATCCCAGTAATGATTCACAGCTATCCTGCAACTAACCACCATGCCAAGGATCTCTGTTCCTGCAAGATGATAGATGAGCTTTCATTTTACTGCAGAAATTCATGCTGATAATTAAGAAACAGAATCACAGAATCACAGAGTAGTTAGCATTGGAAAGGCACTCTGGAGATCATCTAGTCCAACACCCCTGCCAAGGCAGGGTCAACTGGAGCAGATTACACAGGAACACATCCAAGACGGTTTCAAATGTCTCCAGAGAGGGAGACTCCACAACCTCCTTGGTTCCTGTTCCAGTGCTCTGTCACCCTGAGTGTAAAGTTCTCTCTCATGCTAAGGCGGAACTTCTTGTGGTTCAGTTTATGGCCACTACTCTTTGTCCTGTCACTGGGTATCACTGAAAAGAACCTGGCACCATCCTCTTGGCATCCACTTTTGAGATATTTATATGTATTAATGAGATCTCCTCTCAGTCATCTCTTCTCTAGACTAAACAGGCCCAACTCCTACAGTGTCTCCCCATAAGAGAGACACTCCAGATCCCAATTTTTGTGACCCTCCACTGGATCCGCTCCAGTAGCACCTTGTCTATCTTGAACTGCGAAGACTAGAATTGAACAAAGCACTCCAGATGTGGCCTCACTGGAGACAAGTGGAGAGGGAGGACCACCTCCCTCGACCTGCTGGCCAAACTCTTCTCAATGAACCCCATATGATGCTGTACTTCATCCAGCTGTAGTTTGCCCCCATTTTATGATTCTAAGTCTTCACTATCATGCCATAGTGTTACACTTTTTCTGGTAACATATCAGTAGGATTTTAAAATTTGAGCTAAATGATACATGTTAACCCTAAATGCATTTGCTTCTTCAGCATTAGATACAAGGTATTCTTTAATATTATTTAGAACCTTTACTTCAACAAAAAGATATCCAGATGCACATTGTAGCAAACAATGCCATTGTCAAATCATTTGTTCTAAAACAATGATGTTTGGTTTTGATGGTTGGAAGCCAGACAAACAACAAATTCTACATACAGAGACTACTGCAACAGCTGTTTGATCTTACACTTTTCATTTAGTAGGAAACAGTTGTACTCCCAACTTCACTATGTGCAAAACAGGAGGAAAAATAGCTGTTTAAAAAAATCATATCTTTTTTTAGTGAAAAATGATACAACTAGATACAACTTTGGGAATAATTGCTGTTACCAGTAGGTTGTTAGAAATAACCAGTACTGCATTGAAATAAAATGTAGTAAAATTCAGTAGATTTTTAAGTAAGTATCAATGTGAAAATTAATTACATTTATCAACTGTTAGCCTGTTCACATATAAAGAGTTCAGAATTACAGCTTAAAATAAGTTCTCCAGTCACTCACTGGTAGTTCTGACCTAAATGCATCAGGAAGCTGTTGCAAAGACAGGAGCCTTGGAGTATAAACAGAAAGTAACTACTTTATCTGTCATTCTTTCTCTTTTATTGCAAGTTCTAAGAACTTGATCAATGAAACAAGATACCCTAAATTATTATGGTTTTTCACCATCATTTCTCTAAGTCAAGAATTACATAGTTGAGGAGCAAAAGATGCACTCGGATTCACTGAAGATCGCACCTTACCCTACTCCCTCTGTTCTCATGTCAATCCAGTGAAAGAAAATATTGATAGCCTTTCTTCTATTTCAGTAAGTGTACCGACCTTTAGAAAAGGGGTCAAACCAATTATTTTCCTGTAGAGAATCTGACACAATATTTTCTAATTAGTGAAGTAACTGTTTTTTCTGTAAATGCAGTTACAAGACCTAGATCTTGAGTTTTAGTGTGCAGAAATGTACATCACATTTATTTAGCTTAGAAAGACTGTTCGTTTGATTATGACTCCTGGCCAGGCACTAAAAGTACTAAACAATGCAACAGTTTGACACCCCAGTGCTGGACATGTTCCCAGCTGCTGACAAGAATCTGATCACCTTTTCCTAAGTAAAATATTCAGTGAAGTAGTAAAAAACCCTCCTGTCTTACACCACCTGTCAGCTGGGCTTCAGCCGAGGCCACTGGTCTGAGACAGCAGCTGTGGCGCTGCTGGATGACCTCCACATTATAGGGAAAAGGAAGAGAGTCATATCAATTCTAACAGACTTGGCACCTTTGATGCAGCTGATCTCCAAATACTCTTACTTTCATCCCAAAGACAGTTGCACAGGGCAAACCGTAATAGTTGGAAATAACTTGGGTCATTTGTCTCAGACTACAAATGCTGGATAGTACAGGCATTCCTTTTCCATCTTCAGACTCTCGCAATGCTCACACCCCTGCTACTTACTCCTCATCAGGATCTAGATCTGCCCAGTGAGAGCAGCAGAAGCCACACATAACATTAAACTCTACCTTATGCCAAGCATGAACATAGACAAATTCTGTAAGTGTAAAATGTTTAAAGATGAGCTGGTAAGAACTGAATCTGGGGAGGCCAAAATAATGCTTGAAGCTTGACAGAAGTGCTAAAAAAAGCAAACTTTCTCTAGAATCACTTCCATTTATAAATATGTTTCTGCCACTAAAACAGGTCACAGCTTCAAAGACTTATTTTCTTCCTTATCTTTGGCTCAGATGCCATGGTTTTAATCTGAGAATTATCGGAACTTACCTGCTTTACAGTCAGGGGTTGAAGTGTTACTCATTTCTCCAGATCTGCACTGCATGTATGAAAGCAGGAGGGAACTGTGATTTCATGTGGAAATGAAGCTTCAAATGAGACAAAATTCAAAACCATCAACTAAGAGATAAAAATGTGTTCAAAATCCAGTTCAGATTTTCAAAGGCCTGCACTGGTCCATGAAAGTAACTTCTAACCTCACCACCATTTCAAAAAACCAATTCTGTTTGTCATTCTTCACAAAGAAGTGTAAGAAACAAAGTTTATGATAACATTAGCATTACTGTGATACTAATTCCCACAAGATTAATGGAATAAAATACAAACCCAATTTATTCAGACTAATTTACCTTCATTTTCTTCTTTTACACACAAAATGGAAATATTCTTATAAATTAACTGAGCTATTTATTCTCCAAAGGAGAGGGACATGCTTGCTGGCAGTGTTTCATGAACCTGAAAGGTAATGGGGCCCATAAAACTCTTTGACACCTGTTTTTGAGCTTCACAGAATTCGTCTGTACTTCATACTTGAAGTGTAAAAAAGACTAGTTTCCCTTGCCTGATTCATCTACCAGCCAATTTGCTGATCACAAGAATTTGTGCCATAGATTTTTACTCCTTCCTCTTTAAAAATAATAGTTAAGTCCCTTGAGGTAGTAAGCATTTCATAAAAGGCAAAAATAATAGATGCATTATGTTTATCCTGCAA
The DNA here is from genome assembly GCA_013397135.1 of Pachyramphus minor. Classification (NCBI taxonomy): domain Eukaryota; kingdom Metazoa; phylum Chordata; class Aves; order Passeriformes; family Tyrannidae; genus Pachyramphus; species Pachyramphus minor. The sequence continues at coordinate 37,948 of VYXB01005415.1, forward strand.
AAACACATGCTACAGCCACTCTTTTTCAATGTTATTGAAAATATAGGAAAAAAATGCATTTATGTTTAGAAACATGTTGTTAATGTAAGATCAGTATTCTTCATGGAAAATTGAGATTCATCTTACATAAATCTATTTTCTCATATGTACATAATCTAGTCAGGTAATGGAAAAAAGATCTACTATAACATGAGTCTTATGCTGTTCATACCTGTACTCTAATCAGTACAGACAGAATCACCCTCCAAAACAGGTTATAGGAACAAAAGGTACTAATTTCCAGTATTTGCAGAAGTTTCACATATAGATGAAAAACTTTTCAAATGTTGTAGAAACTAAACTGAACAGAGAACTTGGGCACATTTTAAGTCATACATTAAAACTAAACCTTAAAACATAAACCTTAAAACTACCTTTAGGGAAGACCTCATCACTTTCTACAACTACCTGACAGGAGGTTGTAGCCAGGTGGGAGTTGATCTCTTCTCCCAGGCAACCAGCAGTAAGACAAGAGGGCACGGTCTCAAACTCTGCCAGGGGAGGTTTAGATTAGATACTAGGAAGAAATTCTTTTCAGAGAGAGTGGTAAGGCACTGGAATGGGCTGCCCAGGGAGGTGGTGGATTCTCCGTCCCTGGAGGTATTCAAGAAGAGACCGAATGCGGCACTTAGTGCCATAGTCTAGTAACTGCAGTGGTAGTGGATCAGGGGTTGGACTTGATGATCTCAGAGGTCCTTTCCAACTTATCTTTAAAAAAAAAAAAAAAAAAAATCTAGTTGGTTTCAAAACAAGCTGTACACTTGATTTCAACAGAAGTAAGAAATATCGAGATACCATCTGCATGAATTTCATATGTGGAAGCTCTTCTTCCTTGGTTAGGTCCACTGGCTCAGACACTCCTACAAGTTTCCAATGTGCTGTTTCAGTATTGGTCACCCTAAATCCAAGTTCAGGAGAAAAACATCTTCTCTTTTCCCCATTAATTCTTTCATTATCTGCAATTGATTTAAAAGGAGTCTTTTCAACTGTTTGCAGGCAATAAATCATTCCTCATCTTGTGTGTTTAAACCTGCTCAAATTCCTTGTTCTCAGGAATTAAACATTATGGTAATTTTCCAGGAACAATACCAACTGTTAACATATGTAGGTTTTAAATGTATCAAGCAACACTCATTCTGCCTGAGTGTAGTCCCAACAGGAGCTACTTTCAGTGTGGGAGATAATGTATTTTTATGGTTATTATGTTTTATAGAACTAAGCACTGCAACAGCAGTGCAACACGGCAAAATGTCTGATCTTCCGGGGGAGAGGGGGGGGGTGTAAAAAGCAAATTTAGAGATGTGGGGGAAAAAAGTTACATTTTGATCACTTGAGTTCAGCTACAGTGATATATTGAGAGAATAAATACGTGCATTTATAGAAACATACCTTGAGAGGAGCAAATCAGAAAGCAAAGAACATGAAATTGGTCAAAAGCATACTTCTAAAACATTGCTCTTTGACTTTACAGAAGAGCTCTGTAATTTTCTTTCCATATGCTTTATGTTACCACCACTTTCAAACAAAGACCAAAACCAACTAGCTCAGACACCTGCTTCCTGACACCCACTTTCAAGACAGGTGTCTTTTGTCACACAAAACATGTAGGACCTCAGTAATATTGACATGCATCTGAAATTTAGATGCCCTTGTCATGACAAAGGATATATAACCATCATATCCACCTGGGTTCTCCAGCATTTTGGCAACTTAAAAGGTTTGTTCAAATTACATGCACTGAAACTGAAAGCATATTTTTTCTCAGCACTTCAGTTCTCACCCTCTGTGCACAATCATATCTGTTGCTTAATATACTTTCAAAATAATTGAAAATGGCAGAAGAAAACTTAAACTCTAATTTTAGATGTATTATATTCTCTGCACACTGCCAATTTACTAAATTCTAATAAGGTACTTACACTCAAAGCCTACAGTAAGCTATATCACAGAGTTTATAATTGGGCTCAGAGAACCTGATGCAGGGGGGAAAAAAAACCCCAAACAAAACACAAAAAAAGCCCAATTCTCAAATCTCTGCAGATACAGCATTTGGGAGAAAAAGACTCTACACATATATCAAGTTAATTTGTCTGAGAAATCACTGGAAAACTGCGATTCACATAGCTGTACCTGTTGTACGAAATAACAGAAAAGCACTTCAGGAAGTGGCAAGACAAACAGTAGGGCCACTTCACCTGACCTTAGATAAGAAAAATAAGAAAGTAAAACTGAAAAATATAGAAATATAGAAAATTAATATTGGGACTGTATGGCAAGACCGAGCACTAAATTCTAAAAGAAGCTCTCAGGAAGGAAATAGCTATCAGTTATTACGAAGAATGAAAGAAAAGGCAGTGAAATACACTGGGAATCTGCTCTAATAAGATTATGTAGGAGATGGTTCCTTGAGTCTCTGGTGCAGACAAAAAAAATTCAGGGAATTAACTAAAAAAATGAGACAGGTAGGTGGTTCATTTTATTTTGCATCTGTGCTGGTATTAAAATACCAAGAGGAAAATATTACTTCACTCTGTGAAACAGAGGATTCTAAAGGACATCCTTTTCCTCTATAAAAAGATGAATTACCTGAGAAAACACTAGACAATGAATTTTAATATTCCATATTCTTTATACAATGTCAATCTTATGAAGTCAGTGTAATATTTGTGCCAAAGAACATACTGCCATACCTACATTTCCATGAAATGTCAGAATGGAGAAAGATAAGCATTAAGCTGGTTCATAGGAAATGCTTTTGAAATGTCACCAACTCAAGTATTATAAATTGGTTTTAAACAAATTCATTGAAATTATATCCAAAATACTTGAAATACATTTATTGTAATTACAACTTATCATCCTAAGAGTTCACAGCAGCACTTCACAGAACTCTGCAAAAACACTGGGAAAGGAAGCCCTTCAAACACCATGACCGTTAAAAACTCTCTTCAATAATGTTCTGGTTTTGGCCACGAGAGGGTTAATTTTTTTGCAGTAGCCAGGAGGTGGTGTGCCTAGGACACAGAGGTTATTCTATACCACCTCACCTCATTGATGGGGTAGGTGAAGGGACTCTTGCTTCAGGGAGAAGGGGTCCCTTCTGGTCAAGAAAACGTGGTGGGTGGAGCGTTTGGGATTGTTTACCGTCATGGGGTTCACGGTGAGCAGTATTGCATGTAAATCACTCTCTCTTTGTACATTTTTTTTATTAATATTGTTGTTGCTACTGTTCATTTTCTTATTTTATGGCTCTTTCCAGTAAATTGTTCTTGTCTCATGATCTTTGCCTTTTGTGCCTCCAGTTGGAGGCGAGAGAAGGGGGAGCAGTGTGCGGGTTTTTTTCAGTGGGAGTACTAAATTGGAAAATATCATTCCTAAAACTCAACAATTAAGGCATTCTAAAGAAGATTATATTAGAAAATAATTACATTTGCAGACAGGATCAAGGTAGAGCTCCACAGTAACACACGCAGAACAACCAGCATTGGTCAGCTTTAAGACAGAGTGTCCATGACCTTATATACACTGGAAAAAGCTGAAAAGCAATATATTCCTTTAACAAAAATATATTGATAAAAGGATGAGGTATGGAAGGCAACAAATCTCTCCAGATGAAAAGGACTGTAAAAATAGCACTCACAGTAAAGAATGCCGAATTGGAGGAACATCTTGGTCATAAAACCCAGTATCCTCCCAAAAATAACCACGTAACATGAACATCTTGATACACAGCTTTTATTTTCCACGTGAGTGAAAAGGAAGACCAGAAGTCAAGGGGGTGGCACTTCAATGCTCAACGCACTTTGTATCTGTTTTTATATTCAAGGCAATGATTTCTAGTCTTCTTCGCCCCTGATGCTTCTTATATACATTGTTCACGTTTAAACCTTTCCTTACCTAAATCAGTAGCAGATAAAGGTGATTCAAATGTTTTAATCACACTATAAAAGGTTGCATGGGGAACGTGTTCAATATTGTTACATATGGAAGAGGCTTAAAAAATGAACAAAAGAGAATGGTAAAGCTGATAACCTTTGGTACAGTCCTCAAAACCTAGTTTCCAATTTCTGGGGGAAAGACAGTATTTTTAGAGTGATAATACTGGCAAGAGAAACTGGAGACTTTACAGTAAGACAAAACACATTGCAAAAAACATTCAGGATACAAGCTGTTTCCAAAGATGTTTTCAGAAGATCCCAGTAATTTATGCCAACTACTTCCCTCAAATTGTACAAATGCTTTGCTGCAGTAGTTCAATATCTTGACCTACAGTCTTAATGAATCTGTATGACAAGCCCATTTTTCTACTTTTTTTCTTCCCCACAGAAATACTAAATCAGTTATTTGGCATCAAACATTTAAAATTTAAGTGTGGGCCTTGAAAATAAAATAAGCAGCATTCTCAAGATGTTTTAATGAAGGACTAGATTAGCGTGATAACATATATGTTAAAATCTTAGCAAGTTGTCCAACCTGCCTTATAGTCAACAAAAACAAGCACTTCTGCAGCACAATTTCCCTCAAACTGGGATACAGTTTGTATCACGTATCTAAAACAGGTCACATGAACTGTACTGTAGAAATGTCTGTTTCCACTGACTTTACAATGAGATTATGGTAAATATAGATGACTATACTGCAGGAATCTAAAGTAAGGAAAGACCAGTCCTGTTCAGATGAAACTGAAACTATTTCTGATTATATATTAGGATGAAATTCTTTACTGTGAGACTGTTGGGGCACCGGAACAGGTTGCTCAGAAAAGTTCTGGATGCCCCATCCCTGGAAATCTTCAAGACCAGGCTGGATGGGGCTTTGAGCAATCTGATCTAGTGGAAGGTGTTCTTGTCCATGGCAGGTTTGGAACTAGCTGAAACGTCCCTTCCATCGCAAACCATCCTACAATCCTAAGAGTCAGAAATATGGAGAAAAAAAAAATCATCAAAACTAAAAATAAGTCACACCAACCTACGGCCTTGAAGGAAATTGTAACAACTGGAAAAATAGTAGCTACAGGTCTCTCGGCATATAGATCATGTTTTCTCCAAGAGCAGCATACCATTTGGCAAAACAAATAACATTTTGTTCTGAAGAGGCAACTTCCTTATTGCTGTACTGTGCCACAGGCATGGAAGAGAAGTGTTAAGACATGCAAAACCACAGATGATATTGAGTAACTAGATGTTACTTAGGAGAGAGAACCAGAGGGCTTGTTGCTCAGAGACTCCTCCAAAAAATAGTCAGTTATAATCCTCACCGCAGAGTTAGATGAGATACATTCTTGCTTTCTGAGAGTAATCAAGTTTTTGAAGAAAGATGTCCAAAGACACAGTTCATTCAGAGATCAAAATACTACACAGGCCACACAGTTCCTGAGGACGTGAATGCAAACCTCCATGTATTTTAGTCAAAGAAAGTCCCTTGAAAAACATGAACAAAGTCTTTGAAATAAACCTCTATTTATTTTAAATATATTTCCAAAAATATTGGAAAACATTATCTGTTTAAGGTTCATATATTTTCAATTCTCTTAACTCTTATTTACATTGCAAGTATAACCACTGATATACATGGATATAGTGGGAAACAGGTAAGAAGGGAAACTAGAAGGAAATGGGTACTTTCAATTAACTATGTGGCAGAGGAGTATTCCAGATATTTTTGCACAGGTATAACATTTTCCTATTTGCAGGGCTAACATAAAAGCATATCCATGAAGAGATGACTTCCCAGAACATCTACAATAAGCAAATTTGCCAACCATCTGTGCAAAAAGGAATGTATTTTTTTCTCTGTTTAAATCTAAGCTAAACAGATCGCCAGTCCAATAGTGGAACAGCACACCTGATCAAACATGAGTGTGAAAACATTCTGATTTTTTTTTTCTAAGAGTGAAAATATCTGATTTTAATTTAGCAAAAAAGAATATGCAGACAAGGAAGACTGACATTAATCAAAGCTTTTGGGATTTGCCCATATATCTAACACTTCTGTACACAGCTCAGTATCCAAGTGCATTTTTGAGTTATTGATAACATTCAAGGCATGCCTCTAATAAACATTATTGACATGCCAGACACTACACTATCTGTCTATGTGTGTTTTTCATGTAATAGGCTTGAACTTAGAGTACTCTATAAGAAAGCACTAAATAACATTTAAAATCTGAAATATTTCAGACTCTGCTTCTAGCAAAGCAGCATGAGGGAGAAAATACCCATTCATAAGGGCTAATCTCAGTTAAGGACTTCAGTGGAACTACTAAGCAAAGACTAAAAGATTAATGGGACCCCAGCAAAAGAAAATCCAATTTAGCCTCTGTCTACCCACTTAGCTGGAGCAAGTGGCCTCTACTCCATGCTCCCAATACTATTTCATAGTATATGGTAAGAGCAGTATGGCACATTACATAAACAAACAGCATAAGAAAAAGCAAGTCAAAGAGGTCTCAGTCTCTCTCCTATTGATCCTCCTGAAAGACATGGAATACTCGTCTTCCATATATTTAATTTAACACATCCATTTCCTTCTAGTTTCCCCTTCCTACGTGTTTCCCATTATATCCATCTATATCAGTTAAACTCGCAATAGAAGTAAGAGATACCAGAATTCAAACGCCTTAAAGGGTTGAATTCAACATTAAAAGCAATAAGAAAGACATGTCATATATTGATGCCAATGACTTCTATGTAATACATCATCTAGACAGACTACAACACAACTAGTGAGACAATCTCAGTGTCAGCCTGGTACTCACGTTGACAGGTAGTATGTGGTAGAGGCCATTAAGTGCAAAACATTGGTTTTATTTCAAAAACTAAACCTATTTCAAAGGGAGCACCTGGGATGCTACACAAAGAAACAGGATTTAATATCTTGCCTCTCTTATTTAATGCCAGAAAAGCATTATTTTTCATTTCAATATACAAAGTAGACTGAAAGGGTTGACTAATGACAGTTGCTCTCTATGTCACATTTATTCTGTGTGCAGAGTTTGGGAAAAATACATATACAGAAATTCTTGCAGAAAACATACTCAAATTACAGATCAGTAGAAAGTATTCAAAAAATCTGTGGTTTTCATTTTGGAAAACAGAGAAAGTGATCTGAATGATACAAGATCAGTAACAAGAGCTGTAGGCTTTCATTCAGAAGTGACTTATTTGCATCCAACATAAATTTTCAGTGACCATTTACCACCTAAAAACTGTTCAGAAGCCTATGCATGATGATTTGGTAGCTCCTGTTGGAGAGGTGTCCAGGTGACAGTTGCAGTTAGTTACCATCCCTGCTGGCAGTCTCAAATAACGTAACGGAACAAAGACCTAGAGACCATAGTAGCCTGTGTCTTCTAGACAGAAAGCAATTCCAGAACAGGACAATGAAAAGGTATTTCTGAAATGAGCAGTGTCTACCCAGTGTCTGACAGAATCTCAATTTAAGGTGTAGTCAATATAACATTTTTCATGGGAACTCATGGTTTAACCCCAGCCAGCAGCCAAGCACCACACAACCACTCTCTTACTTCCCCACCGGCAGGATCGGGGAGAGAATCAGAAGGTTGAAGTGAGAAAACCCATTGGTTGAGATAAACACAGTTTTATAGGGAAAGCAAAAGTCATGCATGCGTGCAAAGCAAAGCAAGGGATTAATTCACCATTCCCATGGGCAGGCAGGTGTTTAGCCATCCCCAGAAAAGCAGGAGCCCATCGCACCAAACAGTTATTGGGGAAGACAAATGCCATCACTCCAAACCTCCCCCCTCTTCCTCCTTCTTCCCCCCACTTTATATACTGAGCATGATGTCATATGAGTATCTCTTTGCTCAGTTGGAGTCACCTGTCCCATCTGTGTCCTCCCATACACCCCCAGTCTCCTCACCAGCATGGCAGTACAAAAAGCAGACCCTGCATAAGCACTGCTCAGTAGTAACAAAAATATCTCATTATTATCAATGGTGTGTTCAGCACAAATCCAAAATATAGCCTCATACCAGCTACTGTGAAGGAAACTACCTCAGCCAAACTAGAACTATTTGCATTTTGCATGGTTCCATGTAAAATCTTTGACACTTTTTTTTATTTATGCAAAGGGTTTTTTCTGCTAAACAAATTCCACAGTAGGTTGCAGAATCAGTCATTTAATATAATCTACCAGTACATCACCATTACAATGTACATAGTTTGTACTCTGACAGCAAAAGAAATAATGAATTAGGAGAACACTTCTTCTTTCCATTTCTTCTTACTGTGAAAGAACTTGTTGTGTCTTCCATACACAGTATTTAAAACAAGAAGGTCAGTTTTCCAAGTACCATTCAGTTTTGGGGGTTCGTTTCAAAAAAACCCATTTGCTCAGCCTTAGAAGTATTACCTTAACAGAAAAGCATAGGGCTCTAATGTTCTATTCCTTATGCTTGTAAAACAGTATAAAATAAGGAAAACCAAAAGCTCATAACAGCCAAACCTTCACTAAAAGCTGAATCATATGTTGTTTAAAAAGTTACCATTTACATATAAAAAGCTCCTCAGTATTTACAGCAAAGTCAACTGAATAAATGCACTAAAAAATACTTCTGAACCTGTGTTACTTATATTCTTGATGTAGCATGCAGTTGTGATATCACAGAAAATTTCCTTACTCTTACCAAACTTCCTAACATGGTAAAATGCCTATTCCAGTTACAAAGAAGAAAAAAATAATTCATTTTATCTTTACAATGTGAGGCATTCACTGTAGGTACTTCTCTCTGGTCTACTACTGTTCATTAAACAAGTATGTTGGATGTAGGTCTGGGATCCAAAAATGTCACAACTTTTTTAATTCTGAATTGCCATTGAAGGTGGCCACCCCCTTCCAGGACAGCTTTCTGAGGGTGTTTTTACTTTTACTGATGCTTCTGCTAAGTATGCTAACTCACTCCTTGTTGATGACACAGCCTATTTTTACTACTTCATTTTTGTCTTCTCCTGTTGAGAGCCTACCAAATCAGACCATTTTTCTTCAGTTAAAGAATATTGCATTATATTTATCACTATAGCAACTAACTTAATTGATTTGATGCAGGTTTCTCTTCCACCATAGGATGGAGCCACTATCCCTAAGTATAATCTAAACATTTAAGAAATAAAAAATTATCACTTTATCATTTTACCACATCAATAAGAATATAATTGGGCTTCAGATACTAAAGTATAAATGAGAGCCTAATGGGCTGTACATGTACACCCAGAACATGCTTTATAAATCTGCTTATCTGAAAGCAGAACTTTGATTATTGTGTTTACTGGTTGCTCTCAGTAATAGGGATGACTATTGTACAAGTTCCAGAAACAAAGATTCACAGGAGAAAGAGAAGCAATGTTCATATAACTGATTCAGGAATAAGCTTTGTCATCCTAACAGATTAGAAATGGAAATAAGCAAGGTAGACAAAAATTTTATTTACAGTGCTATGAAAAATGGAAAAATGGAAAAGTTCTAATTTTGTTTTTGAAACTGCAGAGATTGACTGTAGTAAAATGATACAGTGAGAGATAATCCAAGATGAGGTTCATGTGATTAGTTTGATAACATATTCACCTTTTTTTTTCTTTTTTTTTCCAGAATGTTGCTTGATATAAGAAATTTAAATCAGTGTACTTCCATATACCTGAATATATTGTGTGAGGAAAAATACAGAACACCTTACATAGTCAAGTTCTTTCCTTTTACTTTCTAAGAAACATGTCAAGCCTGTTATTTTTAAAACATTTTTAAAAGTCATCATATCCCACTCCACACCCAGTTATGCTTTTCTTCAAAAAAGGTATCAGATGAAAAAAGTCTGATTAAACTCTAGCTGATTTTTAAAAGAATTCATAAAATCTTAAGTGCTACTTTACCTAGAAACTGCTTCATTTTTTTAAAAAAATCTTCATTTTAAACACCTTCCCTCTTTCCACAGAGCAAAAAAACATTTTTTGCAGTGTTTCAAATACTACCGCTAGAAAAAATGTTCATGGTGCTTCATTAACATTTGGAATTGCAGTTGTCAAATCAGTGAAGCATTACAGAAACGGTGGAGTGTTTTGACACTGCATATTTTAAGCTCTATGGTGCTTTTCAGTGCTATATGAAATGAAGAGCGTACTACATGTTTGAGGAACACCATCTATGCTGGCTGAGAGAACTAATTAGAAACTGGTCCCTTAAGCACATCAGAAAATGCCTTCAGATTATCAGACAACATTGGTATTGTACAGCTTCAGTAAACAACACAAAAAATAAACAATGCACAATATGTAATAATTCAAAGGGACAACTTCATTCCTAAGAACAAAACATTGTTAAACTCCCACTGCTGAACATAACTAATTTTTAAAGTGTCAGAGTTTATGGTTAACTCTTTCTGAGGCCATGCTAATAGAAAGTATAGGTTCAGAAGAACTTACATCTCATAAAAAGCCTGGGACTCTCCAGGCATTTCTAGCACAAACATAATAAAATATTTCTTATTACTAACATCCAGATAAATTCCCTTTACACTTGAACTACTCATCCTGTAATATGCACTCCCCGTATACACATAAATTCTTATAAATCTCACTATGTTCTTTACTATACCCTCTATATTAAGAGGTTGAATATGACATTATGTACAAAATTATGTTATTTAAAAGTGTGACCACTTTAATGCAATTTTTTAAATCAGAAGTGTAATGCAAAATGTGCTAAATTACAAAAAATAATTACAAAATATGTTATTCTTTCTGGAATAAGCCACTTACACTGTCACCGGTATGAATTACATATCTTTGTAATATGCAAAAAAAAGTGAATTACAGGTTCTCTTAACCAATTAAAATTTTGTTTCAGAAAAAAAAAACACACAGAGAAATGTAAATATAATATAGATGGAGAAATGGAATATAGGGTTAAGAAATGCAGCAGCATGCTCCTGGAAAACAGCATCTATTTCCTATTCATCATAACCTACACCTATTACAGCTCAACAAGACAAACCTAGTGAAAAATCTTTTATGCGACAGCTAACGAAATGAATACACACCATAGGTAAATTACAGACCTCTTCAGCTTAGGGTGGGAAAACACCCTGTAGATTCATTTTGGCAAGGCTGTGCAGGTCTCGCCTGATAAATTATGTATCTTTTTATTATTTCATAGAAACAGTTCTATTTCCTTTGAAAGTTTCCCCTTTTGGTACTATGGACTAACTTGCATTCAACAGAAGTATGGGCATTAGCTCTATTTACAATATATAACTGCTTGGAAATTATTTTTGCCAAGCACAAAACAAAAAAAAAACAGAAAAACCAGACCTTTAAAAGTACCTGATTCTTACAGATACCTTATCTGCAATTCAATGTGATTAATGGACAATCTATCAAGCCTGAAAAAAATATACAAAACACTAATAGCCTGAGATGCAGCTCTAAAACTGACAAAACTAACTAAACTGCTGAGGATATGCCAAGGAAGTGGCAGGGTTTGTTCCAACGGCTTTTCAGTCAGAGAATCACATAGGATCCCAGGGATGTTGACACCTGTCACTTGACTAAGTATGTGCTTCCTAAAAGGATGAACATAAACAAAACAGCTCATTTTCATGGAAAATGGACAGAGTTAGGAGCATCTGTTCATGGAGGGAGCAGTCTGGGAGAAATCTGGTAACATCTGATAATAAACAGGGAACACTGGATCACAGTTACTATCGCTAAAAAGTTTGTTTCTAAAATCCAAGAGATGTTACTGCTTGGACTTGAAATGCCACATCTAAGGACATCTCATTCTCCTGAGAACAGCACTAAAGCGTCGGTCTACCTGCTTTACCATAGGGCTGAAGTCTTGCTTTTGTTGAGAGGCAAGTCTAAGAAAAAGTACCTATGCCTACCAGCTTCAAAGCTTGGCCTTTGTCAGAAGCATTACCTCAGGTGGGAAGGGCGTAGATCTATGCCCAGCAAAAGCACCACGACAAATATGTACTTACTGCAGTAAGCAATTAGGAGACTGGCCAGGATCATGATAGCCCAGAAAGTTGACGACATGCTTGGCAAGGTGTTGGCATCTTTCCTACTGCTTCTCCTGGGAGATGGAGCCATTGAAGCCACTTCCCCGGTGGAGGGGGTGGGGGGGAAGTCAGACAGTTTTACCAGCCAGCTCTCCCCTTGACTGATGGCCTTTCTCCAGGTGTAATCCTCAAGGAAGGCATCTTCCAACAACCCTGTGGTTCATCATCAGCAACATGGTTCTGTTGCAGGAACCATCTTCCAGCCAGGAAGCCAAGGTGACTCTAACGCCTGCGAGACTTGGGTGCAGTGGCCACAGCCAGCCTTCCTCTTGACACTGTCGTGGGATTCACTGGCGTGGAGGGTTTCACTGCCTCTTGGACGCCACGCGTGGTGCTGTGCTTCGAAGATGTCCCACAAACGACCCTATTTTTACTTTTTTTTTTTT
>VYXB01005415.1:52885-85680 GCA_013397135.1 Pachyramphus minor
GATGCTGCCGGGCGGGGAAGGGAGCGGGGGCGGTGCCCACCTGGAGCCCCCTCGGGGAATCTCCGTTCCTGGCTGAGACGAGGTCTCGACTGAAGGAGAAGTGGCCCAGGGAACTCTATCTCCCCGCCCCCTCACCTGCACGGTGCGGCTCGAAGTCTCCACGGTGTATCCCACCTAGACACGACCATGGGTGTAAAAGGAAACAATTCCTCTTTCTGTATCCATCTGCGGTCCTTACGGATCCTTATGGGGACAGCAGTTTCTGTCACTGAAATGGCAGCAACACATCGATATGAAACCCAGTTTAGAGGGCTTGAGTTTACATGTCTGCCAGTAGCCCTTACAGCAATAATAAAAAACTTAAATGTTTTAAGAGGGACCAGGTAGTTGAGCTTTTCCATTCGGAGTCTCCATAGCAATGTCTTCAAATTAATATTTTAAGTTCTGCAGAAGATAGTCATGCTCCAAGTACAGGCAGACTTGGCAAGATTAGAAGAGGAGCTTGGTCACAAAATGTCCCCATTGTCTCCTCCTGTGTTTTACTTGCATAATGAAAACACCATGAAAGAGCTGATCCATATTCCTTCAGAAGCACCAGGTTTGTCTGATTTTTTGCCACTTAAATATCTGGACTTAAAATTATGTATGAATGATGCAATATTTATAAGCCAGGACTGTAGGGACTTTTTAAATACAACTATACTTGACTAGGTACTTGTAACTAAGTTCATTTTTGTACCATGAGGACACTCTTTGATTTTAGAAAAGATTTTCTACCAGACTAGTTTCATCCTGAACTGGTAGGGCAATAGATTTATGTTTTCAAACATGCTTCACAGAGATAAAGCTTTAATTATCATTTGGGTACAACTACATTTGGGTACCAGAACCCCTCCCAAGATGTGACTTTCTTTTCCCTTTTTTTCATGGGAATTTCTTTTCTATTATATTTAAGAACTAGAATAAAACAAACCTCAAACATTAAGACAACATGCTAAACTGTATTCTTCTCCCCCATATAATTTAAAAGAGCATTTTTTTATTACTTTGTGTGTAGAGACTAAATCTTCGTAACACCTTCTATCCCTGACTTAGACACTCTATTTTGTCTATAAGTCAATATAAATTGCATATGTCCTTTGGAATCCTGAAGTATTACTTCAGTTTGATATTACAAAGTTCTACTGCATCATGAGTTTTTTTAAAAAATAGGACTTTCAAAATTCCTAGTCTCAGAATAAGTGTAAATGTGTTAAGCAACAAAAATGCCTCAGTGTGACATGATGCTGTTCAGTGCAATTCCAGGACTGACATGTAAATTAAGCAGTTTCCTGTATGTATGAAAAAATATAAATATTTCCATTACTACTGTAAGTAATGAATGTACAGTTGAATAACATGCTTTAGATATCATTAAAAAGAAAAAGCATAAGTATCTTGAAAAAAGATATATAGTGTAATGTATAGATTGAGAGACTTTAAACGCACAAGGAATATCTGCAGCAGTATATAGGACACTATACCTTTCAGTAGAGTGAACAGACTTTTGTATAGTAAATCTTACAGTTTACCCAAGAAGTTGTGGTTATACAAGAGGATTTCACTTGGAAATACATCCAGCTTTCAGTCTGAGAAGTGGGAGTCGTGATTACTATTGTAATTACACCTCGTAATAATAGTAATACGATAGTAATTGCTATCGTGATTGCACCTAAATAAACCTTGAAGCTGAAGTCTTGCTTTTATAATTCTGAAAGCTGGCATTGTTCACTTGAAACCAGGTTACTTTTCATGTCAGAGAACTACTCAGTTACTCAGAAAGTAAGGTACAACTCACTGGAAACAGGAACCACCAAGCTGGGGCCTTTGTGTTTCTATACAACTACATGTAATTGTTTTACATAAGACATTTTATATTAAGAAAGATTTTCAAATGTTGCATTCTGATTTGATTGTCAAAGACAAGATAAGACTTAAAGTCTCTCTTAAAATGTAATTTTAGGTCACTGCTGATTTGTTCTGTAAGTATTTGTTGATCCTCAGTAGCAGCTTGGCTGTTCTGCACTGTCTTATATTGAAAAGAATTTGACACTACTCAGAGAGTAAAGTCTTACTCAATGAAAAAGTGGCAGAATGTGATCTCAAATTAATTTGCTTGCCTCTTTCTTGACATGTCCCACTCACATTGATTTTCAAGGAAAATGTGTGAAGTCTATCTTCAATGCCTGCCTCATCTCCCAAGAAATTGCCAGTATTCAGGCCCGTGTGTACAGAAATGTAGAAACAATGATTAAAATCAGGGACAGATGTCTGAAAGCTGAAAATAAAATAGAAAGCCAAGTTAAAAGCTGTATATCAAAGTGAAATACCCTTTTCAGAAATCAGATTTGTTCTTTGTCAAAGACACAGATCTCTCATTCTGCTATTGCTGTTGGAAGAGGGAATATTTACAAGGAAATTAAAATAATATTTAAGCTATTTATTAAAATAGGCTGTGCCATTGCTGTAACTGAAATTATAAGCAAAATGTATCTATTGACTTAGAAACAGGCATAGTTTGAAGCCTGATGTAACAATGTGTCAGAGTTTCTCCATGATGTGTATATGCATCGCTGCTTTCTGCTAGGATGTCAGACCTGTAAAGCCTGTGTAGTGATGTTGACCTCTATTACAGATGCAATGTACAGAGGATAAATCTTAACATCCATTTAGCATCAAGGATGTACATAGCAGAAGGTAGATAATGTTCCTCAGGTCTTTGCAGAGACACTTTCCATTCTTTCTGAGTTTGCTTACTTACTTTGAAAATAGAAGGATTAAGTAAATAGTGGGTAAATTCTGTGGCAGTGCACTGATTTAGTGTACTTCATAAAGAATTAACAAGCAAAAACATTCAAGCCAACAACTGAGATTTTGCTTTAGATAAAGTAAAATTATTCAGTTGGTTCTAAATGTTGATGTCAAGGAAAGACCAGGATAATATCTGACGTCATTGTTTACATCTGTTAATTTTGAGATAAATGTGAGTAAAATAGATGTAAAAGAATAGCATCAACTAAAACTTCTTTTCTACAATGTTAAAAGCATGAATTGCATACCAGAGCTATGTAATATAAGCATGTTGTTTTAAGTCAACAGCATTTTCAGGGGAAGAGCGAGAAGTTAATACTAAGAAAGTAAGCACTTCAACCATTTATTTAACCATTTATATTTTCAACAAATTAAATGACTCTGCATGTCTAACAATCCATAGCACATCTTCAACAACCATAGCAAGTATCAGAAAAAAAATGCAAGAGAATTGCAATTTTCTCTATCTTCCTTGAGAAGAAGGGACCAGTGGAGACCAGTTGGGGATACAGATTCATGGTTAAAGAAAAGCAATGTTTTTAGTTAGATTTTGTGATGTTTTAGTTAGATTTCTGATGTCTGAAACTATCGGATAAGAAACTTAGTTCCCAGCCACTATTTCAGTAAAAGTCTTCATTTACAGAGTACTTAAAAAATTTGTGAGAGATGTTTTGATACGTGTTCATGCAACAAGATTTTTAAAGGTCGGTAACACTAAGGTCCTTAAGAAAAATCTAATGCGTGGTCAAAATATATTTAGAGGAAAACTGTTGACCGCTCAGTGACCAAAGCCAAGTCATGTTGCTTTATGTCATTGTATTGTCTACATGCCAGATGCTCTGACCAGTGAGTGCTTTAGTTGGTTTTTACAAATGCCTAACTACAGCCTGTGACTTGTAGTCTGTGCCTTTTCACTGATCTTTCTGTAAGAGGTTCAAGCTACCAGTTAGTAGTGGGTTTTTTGTTTTTCTAGTCAATATTAGTTTAGCTGGGTTTTTTTCAAACTTTAGTTGCCCACCAGTGACATTATAGATATTGTTTGATATAGATACAGTTTGAAAACCTGTATGTGTTTTTGATTTAACACAAAAGCTTTCATAAATTATAGGAAATCCTTACTCCATAAAACAAAATACAGGAAGTTGTTCACTGACAGCTGTGTTAACCTGTCCAATTATTTGCAAAGTCAAACATTTTAAAAAAGCAAGAAAGTGACAGTGGGAATGTGTTGCCAACACAAAACATTTTTATACTTGTCTCTATAACTGCTGTGTTGTCACAACATCTACATTACCATCCTGACTGAAGTTTATTTGTAGACTTTACACTACAATGGAGAAAAACCATAAAGGAGAAACATTTAAAGATGTATTTTAATTCCACTTTGTGTCAAAGGGAAATCAGCCTTTCTTTTTTTTTTTTTTAATTTGGCACTGATATAAGATACTATCAAAATGTTTCTACCATTTTTTAAAGACATCCTCGCTATAGATGACCAAGAGATTAAATTAACTTCTGTAAAATTACTGCATTCTCGCTTAGATCCAAAAATATAGAGATTAAAAAAAACAAACAAACACTTTACTGTTGGCAAAAGAAGCCCAAATATCAGTTATAAACTACTAAAGATCTAAAGTAATAAACTACATCTCTTTATATCATGTACTAATAAAATGTTTATTTTTATGATGTAGGTGTGTAAAATTGTTTCTTTGCATTGAAATGCCTACAACTGATATGGCAGATAAGTACATTCCTGTCACTTAGCAACCTTTACTCGTTCAGAAAAAAAAAGGGGATGTCTGAAATGCTATTATTGAAAGTGTCTGGAATTTAGCAAATTACCAAATCATTCAGAAGTGAGTTATTACCTGAGCTACAGTGATATAATATACTGGATTTGATAGCAAGAACAGAAATAACTGACTTGCATATATGGATAATCTAGGAAAGTGATTTATTTAAAAAAATTAGGAAAGAAATCAGATCATGAAACAGCAAACAAACTTGGCAAATTGCTTTCATTACAGCAAATAGATAGAGAATAAGAGGAATATGGAATCACAACTATGAGAAAATTTCTGTCATGGAAATTACGTAAATTATTAATAAGCTCAGTTGTGAGTTAGATGTAGTTTAATTTTGTACAATCAAGTGAAAGAGACACAGAATCCAGTACCTGTTTGAAAATGTCCAGAAAAATCTGCTTTTGATGCTTGATAAATAGCACATGCAATTCTTTTACAATATATTTAAAGCAAAGACATAATAAATTACTTTTTAATGGAACATTATTATATTTTGTCTTTTTTTTCCTCTAATTTCCTTCAGCTTTTTTCCCTTAAATGACATACCATAATTTGATAACTTATGCATCATATATGTGTTAAGCCACAAAGACTTAATTTTGTTTGTCTCTCCTCTATTTTTTCTGTCCTGTATCTGTTAGTTTCCCTGCACTGCATTCTGTAGGAGGGAGAAATCAAAGTATCCTATACCTGTCTGTATATGCAATGAGCATCTAGACATTAGAAAGAAAAAAGCATCATTGCAGGTCTGGCAATGGTCCTGTCTTTAAGGGGGTGTGCTCGGAAGCCACCTATGGATTTGCTATCCAAATCCTTATTTCCTTTGACATTTTAGCGTGAACACTGGAGAGGTAAGGGCATATGAGGCTAACTGTGTGTCTTCTTGCCTTTCTCTGGAAAGACAACTCTCTCCACTTCTTCACAAACCTTGATGTAGGAGAAGAAAGAGGTGGTACAGTCTGGAGACGAAGTACAGGGTTATGTTCTGAGAGCTGACTTCTGTTGATAACAAAGCCAATACATTTTCTGAGCAGCTCTTTGACGATGGCTTCAATATCTCTTTTTACCTTAGTTTCTGTTGGAACCATGAATTGTTAATGTTTTGTGAGTTGTTTTTTTGTTGTTGTTGTTGTTTGTTTGTTTTCTGTCGTTGGTTTGGTTTGGTTTGGTTTTTTTTTTAAAGATCTGGAGCTTTTTTTAATGAAATGTTCTGTTTTTAGGTGAGGTAAGGCACAAACATTTAAAAAATGTATTTTTAAGAACTCATCTCAGTGATAGAGCAGTGAGTACAGATATGCTCAGTGTGTGTTGGTACTTGAATAGTTAAATTCACCATGCAGCAATATCGTTGATGAGTGAATAGTAGGAAATTCTCCCAGGAAAAGAAATCTTGACAAACCAAGCAAAGCTGCAGATTTAAAAGCTAGAATTTTCATCTAGAGATGATAAGACTTACAGAGAATGTGGTTCCTTTGCATTCTCTCATTTGCCTATTCAACTATTTGTTCTTTAGAGCAGGATGAAATGGTGTTTCTGGTATCATTATCCTGTCTTTCAGAAAGTAGCTAACTTTCTGTAATCAAGCAATTCCTCAAATGAATCATTGCCTTCCTGAGTGGAAATTAGAAAATATTGGTTTACACTAACCATAGTGTACAAACTGCAACCTGTGAACCTGATGGACTTATTTTGAGAAGTAGATACTCAGATACTGCTGAGTAGCAGACAAGACAAACAAAAATTTCCAGTGTTTTTTCTGGTCAGCTGAAATGCTTAGTTCATCATCAAACATTATCTGTTTCTGCCATCTAAAATAGGATTTTAGATGTGAAGTAGGAAAAGAAAGGGTAGAAGGGATAACAGTAAATAACAAATAGGAGCAATTTACTAGAGATCTTGCTGCTAAAATAGTTTTTGGTTTGGGATTCTTGACTTTGGGTGTGATTTTTGGGGGGACAGTGGAAGGCAGGACAAGAAGTAGTGAGATGTCAGTAAATGCAGAATTATGGGAGGGCTATTTTTTCATAAGGCAGTGGGCATTATTGATTCTAAATGTGTCCCTTCCATGTGCATCCTGTGAAATTTTGTCCATGCTGAAGCATGACTTTGGATAAAATATTTGGCTTTCACAGAGCACTAAGCTCATGAAGTTCAAAACTGGGAAGTGCAACATCTTGCACCTGCAGAGGAATAACTCTCTTCATCGTTATGGATTGAGGCCAACAACCTGTAAAGTAGCTTTGCATAAAAGGACCTGAAAGTCCTGGTGGGCATCCAGGTGACCATAAACCAGCAGTATGCTTTTGCAGCGAAGAAAGCCAGCATCCTCCTGGGCTGCATTAGGCAGAGTGCTGACAGCACAGGTTGAGAGAAGTGATCCTTCCCCTCTAGTTAGCACTGGTGAGACATGTCTGGAGTGCTTTGTTTCATGCTGGACTTCCACAAGAGCTAGTACAGGAGAGCATAGGAGAGTTATGTCCATCTCCCTTCAGTGCAGAAAATGGCTGAGAAGGTGATTAAGGAATCAGAGCATCTGTTGTACAAAGGCAGGCTGAGAGAGCTGGGATTGTTTATCATCAATAAGAGAAGGATATGTGTGTGTGTGTGTGTGTGTGTGTGTGTGTGTTTGTGTATGTCTTATCAATGGGTCCTGATGGAGCAAGACAGATTCTTCTTATGCAAAGAAAGGAAAAGACACAATAGGTACAAATTCAAATAGAGGAAATTCCACTTAAGCATAAGAAAAAATATTTTACTTTGAGGGTGATCATACACTGGAATGGGTTGTACAGCAACATTGTTCAGCCTTCATCCTTGGGAATACACAAAATCTGTCTGAACAAGGTCCTAAGCAGTCAGGTGTAATTGAGCCTGCTCTGAGAAGGGAGTTAAGACTGGACGAATTCCAGAGGTCTTTACCACCTTCAGGTGTTCTTTAAAAAGTAATTGAATAGCGCTAAAGAAAAATAAATAAATACGTCATTACATGGTCTTGCCTCTTTTCAAGGTATTTGACTCTTATCTAAGACACCAAGTAACATTTGTGCTTTCAGACAGCATGATGAGGGCTAGGTACCTCAGCACAGCATCTGACCATAACTCAGCAAATGGTGCATGCGGGTTAAAAAGTAACAAGTAGATATCCACTTACAATGTTGAGGGCAAGGGAAACTCCTGTCCTTACATTAGGACTCTATGTGCTTTTCTGTCCACCTGGATCTTATCACAGAACCTACTCCTGAGGGCTGTTACCTATAATCCTTCCTTTTAACCAAGTATTGTGTTTAGAGGAGAATGAAGTGGTGGCAATAGGACAGATCCCACCCCATGTCCTCAAGGCCTCCTATCATTACATTAGCATTTGTTCAGGATGTATGGGAGCTCATGTCTTTTTTCTTCTCTGCCGTGGGCAAATCTGCATCAATCAGTGGTTCTATAATGGAGCACTTACAATCCCCTTGTTGAAAAAATGTTGCTGTACATGTAATAAATCAAGATTTACAGGGCAGAAGGAGAAAGTATAAAAGTGAAACTGTAGCTAACTATTCATTTATGGGTACTCACCTTGAGAGGAGACCAATCTTTTCATTCCAGATCTCAGGACAGGTGATAGAATTTTAACAATGATTGTATAATGTGCTTAATTATGGAAAAGACAGGCCATTGAAGAAGACTGACATTAAAAAACTTTATTTACTAGGTCTTAGCTTCCATGCTTTGTCTGTGAATTGAATGCCTCATGTAAATATGGAACTTTCATGACAAATTTGATATCACATTGCAAATAATGAGATAACCCATGGCATTGACTTTCTGACATTGAATCAATTTCCAACCAACACAGCTATTTTTCTGATTAGTTACATCTAGGACAAACAAACAAAAAATTGGTACCTTAGTACTCACAACAATGTTTTCTGACAAAATCAAACAAATGTTACAACTAATGCACTGTTATTCACTCCTCTGAACTCTCTCTTCCTTTAAACTCACATTCTTCATCTTCCCCAGACTTTTATTAATATAAACACTTAATTAGGAAATTAAGGTTACTGGAAATAATATTTTCTTACAAAAATATTTTAAAGTTGTCCAAAACTTGTTTACCCTCTCCTCTTCACCTTCATTTTTTACCCTGTAAAAGCTACAAGGTGCAAAATGAGAAGTCAGATTTCACTTCTTCACTATATTTGGGATTAGAGCAATCCAAATTAGGCAGTATTATGCAGTGTTTGTGCCTAGCATTTCTCCATATAAGCTACACCTGCTGTTTACACAGAACCCCTACCTAACACTGGAGCACCTGTGGGGAGCAGGGACACAGATATGCTTTGCTCTGCCACACCTGTGCCACTGCACCACTGGTGCCATTTCTGCCTCACCTCGGTGGGGCCCTGCATTTTCAGAGCAGGATTTGATGCAGCTGAGGGGTGGAGACCTGCCATGGTGGCAGAAAGGGATGTCAGAGTCAACTGCCTATGGATCCTGTGCAAGTTCTGGTGGCATATGGCTGGCTGAATGCAGGAAGCTGTAGAAGACTACCCTTTATGAATCTTGCCCAGAGGGCAAGATAACAGCGTTATCTTTCTTCATTATGGAAAGGTATCTTAGGCAATATGTGGAATATGCAGCAGTGTAAGTAGGAAGACAGAGTGGCTCACTGTGCATCTTAATTTGATGTTTCATAGAATCCTACAGTAATTTTGGCTGGAAGGGACATTTAAAGGTCATATAGTCCAACCGTCCTACAATGAGCAGGGACATCTTCAACATGTTAAGGTTGTTCAAAGCCCCATTCAACCTGATATTAAATACTTCCAGGGTTGGGTCATGTGCCACTCCGGGAAATCTATTCCAGTATTTCACCACCCTCATTGTAAAAATATTTCGTCGCTAAATCTAGTCTAAATCTACTCTCCTTTAGTTTAAAACCATTAGCACTTGTACTATTACAAGGCCCTCATAAAAAGTTTGAACCTGTATTTCTTATAAGCCCCCTTCGAGTACTGAAAGGTCACATTAAAGTCTTCCTGCAGCCTTCCCTTCTTCAGATTGACAACCCAAAACCCCTTCATCTTTCATCATGGGAGAGGTTTTCCAGCATTCTGATCATTTCTGTGGCCCTGCTCTGGACCCTCTCCATCTGGTCCATGTCTTTCCTGTGCTGAAGACCCCAGAGCTGGATGCAGTACTCAT
Organism: Pachyramphus minor; assembly: GCA_013397135.1. Lineage (NCBI taxonomy): Eukaryota > Metazoa > Chordata > Aves > Passeriformes > Tyrannidae > Pachyramphus > Pachyramphus minor. The sequence goes on from VYXB01005415.1 coordinate 62,740, forward strand.
TTAATTCACAAGACTTAATAAGTGATAATTCCCCAAGTGTTCAGCCATTAAATCTGGTTCACTGGCACCCCAGATAGGCCTCTATACCTGGGGCATCTTGGTTCTGTCTCCTGTTGGGCACATTAATGAACGGCTGTGAATATTGATTTTGTGTGTCTCTTTGAGACATTGGTTTTCTGCCCCCCTGTGGAGCTTCATTTCCTCCATCATGACAATATCCTGCAACATTATCTCCAGCTGAATAAAACTGCTTTGTGTCTAGAATAGGGTGAGACACACAGTCTGTTAATACAATCTTACTTAGGTACCGAACTGAAAAAAGGCGTGCAAATTTAAAAAAATAATTTAGCTTAAAATGAGGACAAAACATACTTGTTTACAAGACTGCTAAGGAACATTTTAATTCACTTTTATTCTAACACTGAGGTTAGCAGAACAATAAAAATGGAACCCAAACACATTTCTGTGTCATCATGAATTAAGGCAATCAGTAGAATTCCTTGACAAGTTGCCAGCCCTCATCATTAGGGGCTTCTCTGATGCTCATTCCACAATGAATTTCTAAATCTCATCAGCTATGTGAACCATCTTTTTCAGGCAAGAAGGACCTTAACAATGTCTTTGTTTATTATCTGGACATGAAACTAACGTGACAGTTCAAGTCTGATGTGAATGTCTCTATGTCCATAGGCTCTCTTTCAAACATGCTAAGTGTTGACATCTGGTATGACAGAAAGTTTCAGTTATCTGTGTTGCTTAAAATTGTACAGAACTGTTCCCTGCTTCACCCTAAAATCACCTACTATAGCCAAAATGCCCTCTTGTACACAAAAATCTCTGTGCTTTTTGTCAGATCTACACAATATTTTGAGCAAGTCATTTCCTAAATTGGATTAGAGAAAAGACTGAGTAAAAATCTTACACATTTTAAAATACTATTCTGAGAAGTTTTGAGGATCAGAACTGTGCAGATTTTGACTGATCTGCATATTCTTCAAACTTTAGAAGTGATAGAAATTGAAGATAAAGGAATTTTATTTTTTTTGCATAGGACATTCCAATTCTGTTTTCATAGGTGATTTCTTCTGCCTTATGATTAACTGTGGTGCCGGATGAAGCTTTTCTATATAGTATTCTTTCCTTTTTTTCTTATCGGTTTTAGTTCCAATATAATTTTAAAAGATAGCTTTTGAATCATTAGATTTTCCACCTAATTGCAAAGCCATTACAGGCTCAATATGGCAAGAGCTGAGCCTGTCAGTGCATCCATTTCTTTTAGTTTAATTGTAGTCCATCCACCTTAGCTTCTTTCTGAGCTACTTTTAAACTTAGATAACATTCTTTATGAGATTTCTCATAAACTGAAATGTCATTCTCGGAAACTGTGATACTTTCCAAATGCTGCAGAATCATGCACATTTTTCTAAGGTTAATCTTGCCAAATGAGAAGCAAAATAGTAGGTATAATATTTTAAGTAATATCAGAAAGTTGTCATCTTGTCTCTTTCAGGAAGATCGGGGGAGTAATTTTGACAAAACATTTTTCATCAGAATATGTTGACTTGATGAAACCAAAGAACACACAGAAGTGTTTATCTTTTCAATAAAAGTTTCATAATGAAGAATTTTTTTTCAGGTCCAGGTTAGAATTTCTGACTAGATTCTGGCAAATTGAGATACACCTACCTCTGTAGTCAGGGCAAGTTGGGGGACCTTGGTTTCGATTGCTTACTTTGAGCTTCTTTCCAGCTGAGCCTGGGCCTATCACTGTAAAAATGACTGGCCTCAGTGCTTGAATGCTATTTTTTGGGGGTAAATCTCTCTCAGACTCCCTCAATATCTCTTCAGAACTTTCCATATACCTCAGTTTTTCCACTACATGGAGGTAAAACGTATGAGAATGTGACAACTGTGGTAACTAAAAATTCTTGTTGTTTTCAGGTCAGCCTAGTTGTCAGAGTGCAAGAGATGTTGTTTGGATGTATTTACTTAGGAAGTCTCATATGGTATATTTTAAATTCTACTTAGAGTTTCAAGTCACAGCTTTGTGTTGATTCATAACAAGTAATTCTCCTTCATTTAAGTGAAATTATCTCTATAGGTGCAGGTAGAAAGCTGAGCATTTCTTTTGATAAGCTTTCACAAAGAAAAGCCCTGTAATTTTAATACTAAAAAAATATTTGCATGTGTCATTTGAGTAGACGGTTTTATGCACATTTTATATAGCAATAAAATTCTCTGCTTACAATACTATGCTAGTTCTTTCTTGGGTAGGTTCTAGTTTCTAATATTCCATTTCACAATAGTAAAAAATAATTTAGATTAGTCAAGGATTTAACCAAATAGTTGAGAACTTAGGTTCTAAATAATCAAAAGTGTTAACATTGCTGATAGCCACTGTTAGATCAATGGACTAAGAACACAAGCTATGTAAAAATAATTTCTTTGGTATTAATCTGAGGCACTCGAAATAGTGGGAGATGATTAGAACTGTCAAGTGGGCATTGTACATATAAAAATACTGGAAGATATTTTTTTGACTTGAACATAACTTTTGTGAAATAGCTTGGTGGTAAGAAATGAGTTACTAAAAATTATCTATTTAGAATGAAAGTAACTTTAAGAACGTACTAAGTGAAAGCCAAATTATTTATAGTTTTTAAAATTAAAATAAGCTATTATATGATAATAAATAGTGCTACTGAAAATACTTTTTTGTTCAAAAAAGGAAATGTTTATTTAAAAAGTAAAGTATGATTTGCCTTTTAAACTGGACTAGACATTATGTAGAATGAGCAAAATGCTATTTTTCATGTACGATAATAACTAGACCTTCTTGATCATCAGCTTTTTAATTCATTATGTTCAAATGGGAATTGTCCAGCAGTAACTGAGGTCTGTACATTCTGAAGCCTGGGTTACTGGAATAAGGAAAAAGGTTATTTACTGTAAAACTATAACCTTGTTAATTAATGCTGAGCAACAATTCATCCCAGGATCACTCAACTGCTGTAGGCAAATTCATGTTTAGCTTACTCTCAGTATTCACTAAAGCTTCAGAGTTCTGCATCTGCACATGACCTGAATTGCCTTACTTTGGTCAAGCACCTCTATTCTGCTTGTGACCTGAGGGATCTGTGACTCAGTCACATCAGGGTTCAGATCTGTTGAGTACTCTCACAGCGTATCAGATACACATCATCAGAAGAGCTATTACGAAGTGTAATCATGTCCGCTTTCTTTCTAAAACCTGTTATCATGGTATAGAAGGGTAAGTTGTTAGCTCTCACCCTTGGATGTTAAACGAAGAATTATGGCCATTCACTCATAAAGCCTGAGATAACTTATATTCTAAACCATTCCACAGAAGAGCATCTTTAAATTCACCTTTCTTGCTCCCCTAGAAAATGAGCAAGTTTTACTGCACAGAAAACATTTTAAACTGAAGAGCATCTCTGTGACCAAACAGCACGGCTTTTCACTGTCATGGCTTTTCTCTGTCTTTCTTTCCTTTTTTTCTTTCTTTCCTTTTTTTCTTTCTTTCCTTTCTTTCCTTCCTTCCTTACTTCATGCTGTAGGTCGGTTAGGTAGATAAGATGGCCTTTGGATTTCCATTTCAACTCTGCCTGACAAACTATGACAGTTGTCAGTACTAAAAAAATCTCCAATGTGTTTTCTAGTCAGCCATTTTTCAGCTTTGAATATTTCCATGTAGAAGCTGTTGGATCCTTTCCATTACTTGTAGTAGGTGACAAGGAAAAAAAAAAAGAAGGAGATGCTTCCCTAAGGAAAGGAGAACATTATTATAAAAACATGTCACTCAAACCAAATCCAGAGGACTTACCTCTCCTAAAGACTAAGGCTTGAGACAGAATGGGATTTTTGCTTTTAAGATTCTATTACTTTATTTTGTAGCTTGTCTGTAATGAATAAGTGTAAAGAGTTAATTGATAAGAAAAACTATTGGTAAACATATATTTGTAACCAAAGAGCTAAAGCTTACTATAGCCCAGTGTCACACGGCAGACAGAAACTACAAGTGTCTCTGGGGAACTGATATGAGCAGGCAGCTCATTAGGACAGAAGCAAGGTTCACATGCCTTCAGTGTTCAGAACTCAGAACATTAGGAAGTTAATTTTCAGATCAAGAGAGCATTAAAGCAAGTGAAAACACATTGTTGGCTCCAGTCAAAAGAAGTGTTTATTCAGTAAGTGGAACTGGAACACATTCCAAAAGAAAGCGATGCTTGCTTTTAAAAAGGTTGCCTTGATTTTCTGTGGAGTCACATAAATCCATCTCTGTAGGGATTTCACTTCTCAGTAGTTTTTGCTGTTCTAATATGATGCTCACTTCACGCTTCTGACTCAAATGTTAGAAAGGGAGTGTTTGACTTTGACTTTTTCTATGATACCAAGGGTGGCAGGAAATGGCCCACTGCTATTATACAATCAATTGAATGGGTAGCTGCGGGATGTTGGCATACCACAGCTTGTGGCAATGCTGACAAAGAAACAACACACACAGTGGCTGTCTTAGAAAATGTACAAATGAGAAAGAAATGACCCAGAAGAGAATACAACATTTAATTTGTAAGTAGGATCTTACAGCACGGGTTGTATGGTGTGACATTTATTCCCTTGTACAACATAATTTGAAGCACTGTGAAAACCTGCCCTGATATTCTTGTTTTGAGCTGTTCTGTTTCTACATACCGACTCTTTTTCAGGGTAAAGGTCCAATAAAGTATGTTCTGCATGGTGTTCACACGTACGTGCACTTGCTAATGAACACACAGGCATAAAGACTGGCTTTGTGCCAGAGCCCAACCAAAATAGTAGCTCGTGTACTAGCTGTCAAACAGCAATCCTTAGGAATATGCAAAGTCACGATATGCCTTTGGCTTCTGGCTCCTCCCTTGTCATGCTAAAAAGCTTTTACAGGTGTTCAAACTCTTCCTTGCAGAAAGGGATCCTGGATGACTATAATTGCTAGCACGTAGGAGAAATGAGGCATGAAACAGCAATGATCTATGACATAGTTTTACATATAACTTTTTGATTACATTTTATTTGCTTAAACCCAGTACTGAAGTTGCTATGAAAATGTTCAAGAGCCTTCATTTCTAATTAATAGTCAGATTACAAGGTAATAGGCAAGAAAGAAAGGAAATGGAAATAAAATTATCACATAATTGAATAGATGTGGTATTGCGTTTTAACTCCAGCTGGCAGCTAAGCCCCATGTAGCCACTGCCTTCCCCACAATGTGATGAGGGAGAGAATCCAAAGAGTAAGCGTGAAAAGACTCTTGGGTTTAATAATTAAAGCAAAAGATGCACACAAGCAAAGGAATTCATTCACCTCTCCCCATGGACAAGCAGCTGTTCGGCAATCCCCAGGAAAGGAAGGTTTCATCACACTCAGTGGTCACTGTAGAATACAAATGCCGTCACTCTGAAAATCCCCCCTTTCCTTATTCTTCCCCCAGATTTATATGTTGAGCAGGATGCCACATGGTCTGGAATATCCCTTGTGTCAGCTGGAATCATCTGTCCTGGCTGTGTCCCCTCCCAACTGCTTGTACACACCCAGCTTCCTTGCTGGTGGGGTAGTGTAAGGAGCAGAAGAGGCCTTGTCTCTGTATCAGCACCTCTCAGCAATAACAAAAATATCACTATATTATCAACACTCTTTTCAGGATAAATCCAAGGAGAAAAATCATACACAATATTCCAGTTCACCCTCTTTTCCAGCCCAAGCCAGCAGACTGGGCTAACTTGGGAAGGTGAAATGTATTATAAAGAGGGGGAAGAAGTGGAAAGTAGGAGTACAGCTCTTTGCATAATGAATAAATTTGTTTAAACGCCGTTATGTGTTGTTTCCCTGAAAGGGTATAATCCCAGGTGAATTGTTGCTTCCATCAACAGCAAGATCTCTGAGAAAAATATCAGATTATGGTTTAAATCCTATTAATATAATGTATCTATATTATCTCTTAGAATAGTTGAGTAGTTGTAGCTCCATAGCAAAGAAAATCACCAGGATGCATATATATTCTCAGACCACGTAGACTGAACGGTTCAGTGGAAGGCTGTATTTTTCCTTTGTTTTCATTTACTGAATGTTGGTTTATATTCTCAGACCTAAGTACAAATAACTTCCTGAGAATGAAACTAGACAATCAAGAGAGGTGACTGAGAGCATGTTTGTTTTCCTTCTTCTCTCAAATGTTCTTCAGAAGAACATGATCCACTCTATTGATATTTTAAAGACTAGCAAAGGTAAAGTCAGTTTTGTAAGAGTCTCTCTAGCAGAAGGCAATTTCCTTTCTTGGCACTCCAAAGTCTGTTGTTCCATTGAGATTCATGCCCAACTGTCATTTACTCACTGTTTTATGTTACTCACTTTTTTGCATTACTCGCTTTTTTCTTGTCACTGTGTGGCAACTTCAGCAACTTTGGCACAAATCAGAGCAGTGACATTAGAAGCAGAAGTTTGTTATATAGTCAACAGAGAGCACTAGACACTGCTCAGGGCCAGCTCAGAATGCTTGGAATAAATTAAAATGGTATTCAACCAGTCACTATAATCAATGGAGACTAGTGCACAGGTTCTATCATGCTTTTGACACTGGTGAGTTCAGCTGGGGACTAAATATTCTTTCTATTGATTGCAAAGGTGGCCAACCTGTGACTAGAGCAGACATTGTAGACATTTATACTTAGATGAGGTGGACTTCTATGTGTATCTCTTTCCTCAGCTCATGGTCAATACATTAGCTCCGGACTTTGCAGCTGGGGACCTCACATTAATACACCCAGGCCAGACTAAATGGATCAGTGTAGGTGACAGCTTTGATCTGTTTGCAGCTGTTCCTCTGCTAATAAGTTTTAATTTCTTGTTTTACAAGGGCTTTGATTGCTTTCAGGTCCCACAACACACATCCATTCTGGCTGTCATTTAGCACAGAAGCACAGTGAGAGTTGGAAAATCCCAGTCCAAGAAGAGCAGAAATAACAATTGCACTGGGGAAGTGGTATTTGTGAGGACATGACAACCCTGTTCTGCAAATTTGTTTGAGAATTTCAGTGTGTCTAGTCTCTAAATTCTCAGAGACTTAATTGTTCTCTGGTGCAGTTTGAAGAATTCAGGTTTGATCCATGCCAGTAGCTAAACAATCACTTGGGTTTTAGGTATAATTCAAGCATTTGAATAAATTTAATTTTATTGGGAGTACAAATAGGTGTTAATATTCATAGATCAGTAGAATCTATCAGAAATTATTGTCCTCAAAAACTTAGTTAATTTCTTGTCTCTTCTGGGAAGCATGTGAAGTCGAAAACCCATATGTAGTTCCTAGTGGAGTACCAACATTAGCTGCTGGTCCTACCTGGAACTACTAACCATGGAAAGAAAATCAAAAAGCCTCTATTATGTTGTCCTGTTTTCCTGAGGTGATTTAAAAAATAGTTCCATGAACATTTTTACCACATTGTTTCCATTGGAAAACTGTGTCAGAATCTCATCTGAACTGACTTTGCCATCTCAATACATTAATAGAAAATCTTTAGTTTGGAATATAAGAGAAATTATTTAATTGAGAAAGGCACGTACCAACTAGAATTAATCTGGAAAGGGAGTAACTTTTACTTGCTAGAAGTCCAATCAAGTCATTACAAGTATCTTCATGTTCTAGTGTGAGTTTCGCAAGGCTGTTACCCCGTTTCCCTACAAAGTCAATGTTGACTGAAGTGCCACTTAAGAAGGTTTATCTTTTTACAAACATACTTATCATGCTTCTGGCTACTCTGCTGGTGTGTACAAGAGTCTGAGTGGCTGTAACAAACAGGCTAACAGGACACAAGGTTTGAGTTTAATGCCGTGGAGCCTAGATGGCACAACCACACTCCAGTTTGTAAAAAATGAGATGTTGAATCTGACCTGCCTTGCAAAGCACCTTTAATTGTAAGTGATGTTAGCTCTTGTGTAGTACTTAGACCTCCTGAAGATTAGACAACAACATACCTTTATTAAGCTCTGTTTTGAGGTGGCAAACCATTATACATGGTTTTGTTGTCTTATTCCAAGAAATGAAAATAATTGGGGTTGAGCATACTGTTATAGGTGAGTTCTTTGAAATGTTTGCTTTAGAGCTTTGCTTCTGTGGCTAAAGGAGGAACACAAACCCTCACAAGGTTAGTGATGGCACAAGAATTGGGGCAGGGTGTCACAAGCGCTGGCAGCTGCCTGGGGCCAGGTACCAGGAGGCAAGAGGGGATCTCTATGAGTCTCGACAGCCAGGCCTTGTTCCACAGCCCTTAGACAGGGAGCAGGGTAGGGCAGACTGCGAGGGCAGCTGGGGCATCACCAGATACCATCAGGCATCTCTGTTGGAACAGGGACAGCAGACTGTGGGTTGGCCCTGCTGTGGTGGGGCTGGAGAGCCATACCCCTACACAACCACTCGGACAGACTGCGCTGGGCTCTGGACCATGGGGCAGGGATGGGGGAGGCCCAGGGATGCCGGGTAGGGCTGTTGAGGTCCATTATTGCCCTTAGTGCCCTGACATTTAATGACCTGTATGTAAAACATAAAAGGTCAGTTTGTCTTTGTCAGAAAGAATGGTTACACTCATCTTGATCTTCTAGGCTGATGACCTTTCTGTTCACATTGTTTCCACAACGATAAAAGAATCTGACATAGAAAAATAAAGAAACATTAATGTGAGGAGCCATTTTTTTTACATTTCCTACCTAAGCTAGGGGAAAAAGAAAGAATGAAAATACACGTTGTCATCATTTTTTTAAAATAAACAAGCTAATTTCAAAATAAAGCGCTATAGTTTCTAGTAACTTTAAATGTCAGAATATTGCACTCACTTGTCTCTTGATATCCAGCAATCAAATAACCCTTGCTTTTATTTAACATGGAGATCTGTTGCTCATGGATTGCATTGCAAATTGCTTAAAGCAATAAAGTATCTTGCCCATTGCATTATCTGTTTCTTGCCTTTTCTTTCAGAAGTTCAGTGCTATACAAAACCACCATTTTCTTATCAGGAATGGCATATCAAAGTGTCAAGAGAGATTTATATATACATGGCGTGACTGCTATTAGAGCATGTCTTTAAAATCTCAGTAATAAAAGCCATCTCAACTTATTCATGGCATTAGTTGTTCACAAATATAATAAATGAGTATTTTTTGTTTAGTGATCTACAAGAATTTTTCATTTATGATTTAATTTCACAGCTCCATAAATGACATAAAAAATCAACACATTTAAAGCACTTAGATAAAATAAGGGACATCTTACTACCATGAAATGCCAAAGTGTGTGAGAACAGATGAATTTGAATTGTGAGCTTGGCAGTAAAAAAATCTTTCTTAATAAGGAATTATATATCTTTGGAATTTAATTACAATAAGGACTGTCACTATAAGATTAACGATGAGCGGTTTTTCACTTGAAACAATTTCAATTGAGTTAAAATAGTGCCATTATTCTTAGACTGATAGGGTCAAGCAAATGAGGCAAAAGTGAGGAAAAAAATGGAAAACCAAATTGTACTGAGAGAACATTCTATACTATAATATGTTATGTAAAATATTGAAGATGATAAAATAGTAAAATTTGTATATGTTTTGTGTTAATCATGCAACACTGTAGAATCTAGTACAATTTTCAGAGCTGTGAGTCAGACATAGTTGGTATATTGGTGTCTCTCACTCTTTTCTGGAAATGGAATAAACTTTTCTACTATATAAATATTACTTTCTTGGTTAGATATCTCACACCAGAACTCATGTGCAGGAAGAACATTTGACTCTATGGTAGAGATAAACTCTGAATTGGTGATTGTGAGGTTACTTTTTAATGCACAGGTTAGTGTGGCCTTGGGCATCACTTTAGTTTTTGCCTTTACATCTTGCTGTACAAAGGCAGTAGCTCTTTTTCCCATAGGGAAGAGAGATTTAAAGAAAGGATTGTTGTTACCTCTCCTCTCATTTCAAAACCTGAGAAGAAGAAGTAGATCCATCATCTTTTTTTTCAACCTCTTCTCTGGATCCTACTAATTCAAGCATTGTTTTCTTTCTCAAAATTTTTATAATGTTTTTTGAATTGGGAACCATAGTTTTCAGATGCTGTACCATAAATTCTGTGTTTGATATGATCAGAGTTTATCCTCTTCTACTCTTCTTACTAATCCTAGTCTTTCCTTTTTCTTTCTTTTTGTCTTGTTTATTTTTAGCTATTATTAAAACATCCAAATAAATAAATATTTCTATTTGTTTTATGTGCACTTTATGTCAACTTTTGGCCATTTTTGCTCTGACCTCTTGATACCCTTGAAGATCTCTTGTTATCATTAATAATGTAAACATGTATTCAAAACCTGGAACTCATGATGGTAACTTGAAAAACAATAGTGTAATGATTGTGATAAATATTTAGAAATATGTTTTCTGTATTTAGCAATCTGTATTTCTGAGAAAACCTCTAGGGAGAGTGCAGAATCTAGCTTGAAGTTAGCTCTAGCTGTATCAAGAAGCAGGCATAAGTAATATATTAGAGATTTACCTTGTTAACTCTTTTAATTCATCACATAATCTCACATTGCTTTCAGCCTATGAACTAAAAAAGGTATTCAATCTTCCTGACTTCTGACAGACTAAATTAATTAATAAACATGATTTTAGGTTTTAATTAAATTAATATAATTTGGTATAATGTGCAAGAGAACAATAGGACTAGTTTTTGAGCTCACTATGTTAATAAATTAGCTTATCTGAGAGCTGATGCTTATTCTGAGCTCTTCTGAATGTGAATCACTTAAACAGGCATTAAAAACAGAATCATCTTTCAAATTCTCATTACTTGGGAGCAGATGTTTCATACTCTTGTTGAAAATAGTGCATAAACCTTTTTACATGCAAGTGCATATTAGGAAAACACAAACAAACCCTGCTTGCTTGTTACTGTAATCTCCAAGAATAAACTGTATATCTCATCAGGCATTATGTAAAATATCATATATTTCCTTTTAAGTAAGAAAAAGAAAGAACAATTAATCCTTGAAGTGATAAAAAGCTCAACACTGAATCTCAAAGGATGCTTGTATCTAAAGATGTTATTGACTCAAAGTGCCAAGATAGCACAGAGAACATAGCTCAATTATGCAGCTAATAGACTAATAATTATATAAAAAATCAATACTAATTTATATATCATAAGAATTTCTACCAGAATCCAGCAATGTAAGAATCCAGACAGGAATTTTATAATATAAATTGGTGCAGTGTCAAATTTGAGTTTATTGCTTTCGAAACTGACCTATTATGTCATAACATAAATGGGATTCCTCTATAAATTGCACGGTCTAGATGCAACTGGTGTGAATCAGAGAAGCCTTGAGGGCTAAAAGAGGACTCAGCTAGTGTGTTGGCTCAGACTAAACAGCACCTAGACACTAGTAATGAGGACATCACAGTTGTAACCTGCATAATCACAGATCACCTGTGCAAGACAGGTGGTATTCCTGACTTCTTCAATAAGTCTGAGATACACTTTTGTTTACATCATGTTTGAACCAGGTTTTTTTTTTGTTCATATTGTTGCCTTTCTGTAAATGGCCTTACATCCCCATTTTACTTGTGTTATTTTGAGGGTGAAAAAAACAACAAAAAACCAGTATCCTTATACAATTGACAATAACAGCTAATACTAGTGCATGATAGGTGGCCATTAACTGATACAAAGACAGCATTAATCACAGTGTCTAGAAAGAAGACAAACAAACAAACAAAAGCAAGAGCATATTGTTTATAAATCAGAAAGCTTCATTTACTAATTTATATTGAAATATTTTTACTTCATACATTGCATTGCTAAGGCATAGGAACCGTATATTTTCCTTGCCTAGGGTGGTGTAAAGCTCTGAAGACAATAAATCTAGATATACAGTTAGTACTGCTCTCTCTAGCCCATAAATTTAGTAAAAAGCAGAGTTTCCAAAAATATATATTGCACATATAGAACTCCCTCTAGACAGAAAAGCAATATAGTAAAAATAAGTTCTCCTTTTGCACAGCCCTTTTATGAGAAGGTATATAGCTCCTCTCATTCAATACATTCGAAACTGCACCTTTCACTTTAGATCATCTGATGTGATATGACCAAAATAAATTATATTATTTTGAGATTATAATAAAGGAAATTTATTATCATTTATTATCTAATATCACTTAAGTTTGGAGGGTCAAATAAAAGTAATTCAGAAATTGAATCTCCAGTTTGACTATTTATATTGCATAAACTGTAATTTGAAAGTTTACAGACAATGAAGTAAAAAGCATGGATCTAAACAAAGGTGTTTTAGAATACCTTAAAAGAAGAATATACCACTTATATAGCAAATTTTCAATATTTTTTTACTTTCCATGTGATATAATTGATGCAAATTGTCCTCTGAATTCAAGCTGTCCAAATACTTGTCCCAAGTCAAACCCATTAAAAGACCCAAACACAAAATATGGCATAGAATTTTGATGAATTATGATTTTCTGCTCTGTAAGCACTTTTTTCCCTCCACTCAGCTCCTCTTTCCTTTTGCTTTTATGGAAATACACTCAGAAATAGGTAATACTATACCAAACAGTTTTTCACAGCAGTTGTTCATTACAACTCGTATTGGGGATCAGCCTGTGGACTGGCTTTCACATCTGTGGTGCTTCTGTAACTCCAAGCAGTAGAACAGGTTGCTTAGAGACATTGTGCAGTCTTACCTCCATCGGTGGATGTTTTCAAGGCCTAACTGGATAAAGCCCTGAGCAACTTGGTTTGATCTCAGAGATGCTTTGAGCAGAATGTTGAGCTACAGAACTCTTGAAGTCTCTTCTAGCCTGAGTTATCCTATGATATAATGATTTTGAGTGATGTTTGGTATAAAACTGCTTTTAAAAAAAAAATTAGTGTAAAAAATTGTATGCAATGCCAAATTTACAGTGTCAACATTCATTTTAATATATAAATTTGGAGTTGATATAATGTCCGGGAAACAATATTTTTTGTGGAAACCAGACTGTAAATATAGAAAATCACCAAGGCTTTGAACGAGCCACATATTTCTACAGCAAGCTTCTTAAGTCAGTCGAAATAGCTGCCACTGTGGAATTCTTGTTGACTTTATTGCTTGTATGTCCCAGTAAAGAGCTGATTGCCTTAACATAAGTCAAATTAGCTAAAGGCAGTGTGTAATCTATTAAAAAGACACCCTGCATTTAACCAGCTGGCACTAGTCTAAATAACACAAGCCTTAACTTTCCTTACATGACCCTATCCATTTATTTCTCATCAGAAAGCATTGGCTTTCCTTCTTTACTTTCCCTATAGCACTGTGATTTCTAAACAGAAAACAACCATAGCACTTCAAGTTTTCTTCCACTTATCACTTTTCCTTTGAGTGCATGTTATGGACTCAATGTCAGCTGAATATTTGACACTGCATGCAAAAGTGAGCTTACACATATCAACATGGGTGTCCTGCCATTGCATTTGTAGGCATATACTTTCTTTTTACAGATTTAACTGATCTTAACTGCATTAATAACTCCATATTTCAAGGAAAATATTCCATGAAACATGATACAAAAAGAAGGATGAGAGGTATGGTCTTTTTTTCCATCTCAGTGAATACTATAATTCTTTTCCTAGTTTTGACTGGGATGGAGTTCATTTTCTTCTTAGTGGTTGGTGCAGGGCAGTGGTTTGGATTTAATATGAGAATAATGTTGATAACACACTGATGTTTTGGTGATTGCTTGGTAGAGCTGACCCTAGGCAAAGGACTTTTCAGTGTCTCATGCTCTCCTGGCAAGTAGGTGCACAAAAAACTGTGAGGGAGCATGGTCAGGACTGCTGCTCCAAACTAGCCAGAAGCATATTCCACATCATGTAATGTCATGTCCAGTATTTAAACTGGGGAAGCTGTACAGACAGGGCCAGTGGTATTCAGGGATGGGCTGGTTATCTGTCAGGTGGTGAGCAATTTTGTTGTGCATCACTTGTTTCTAGTGTGTGCTGTTGCTCTTTCTCCTTATAATTAAAATTATTATTATTAATAATATTATTAATATATTTTATTTATTATTATTGTAGTTGTTATTATCATATTTTGTTTAGATTATTAAATTGTTCAACCCATGAAATTTACCTTTTTCTTCTGATTCTGCCCCCAAGGAGGTGGGTTGGGGGGCGAGTGAAGAGCTGTGTGGTACTTACTTGCTGGTTGGGTTTAAACCATGACAGTTCTGTACTGAAATTCAATAATAACCCACGGTTCTCCTACCAAAATTTATCCAGTGCTGATTTTTTACCATGAATTTTGTTATAATCATGTGTGAACCATAAGGCTTCAATCCACCCCAAAATCTTTGAAAAACTTGATTGATTCAATTTCTTTTTTTTTTCTCTTTTAGAATTTTTGAAAATTTGTATTATTTACTTTTTATTACTGAAAATGGTTGTTGTCATAGAATGATTCTTGACAAACAGTTTCTGACTCTTAATTTTATGGAGACCAAAAAAAAAGATTTCTAAGTCTCTAGAAGAACCAAATGAACAACAAATATGTGCTACCTTCTTCAACAGAAACCTAAAACTTAAAGATAAATAGCCAAGTATTGCACCTGGCCCTAAGAGCACAGCTGTCCTTCCTTATTTGCTATTTAACTATTAAGAACTGGAAAAGCCACAGATACTAAGAGCAGTCTCATGTATTATCTATTCCCACTTTGAAACCAGACACTTTTGATAAACACGATAAACACAGATCATATAGTATATTTCAGTAACAATCCTTAAGAATCATGAACTTAAACTCTTGAGAGAAGAGTCAGACAGACTGAAGACTAGGCTAGATAAAAACCCCCTCTTCTTTTAATTTGCCAACTGTTCCTTGAAGAACAAAATGAAAAGGAAAAATTTATTTTCATCACTGATTGAGACTATAGGCAATAGAGTTGCCTGTACTATGGTCTTCATTTATTTAATATCCTGAAAATGTAACCTAATAGAGGAAGGACTGTGAAGGAAAGAAGTCCCTGAAACAGCCTGAAGCCCATTCTCACAGAATCTTAAGGATAGATTCTACACTGTGGTAATAGATGCTACATAAAGTCCTTGGTGGAGGACAATTTATCTTCTGGCTTCCAATCAGTCCTAAGTTCAAGCTCCACTATACTGTCAAGACATTGACAGTTATATTTTTATTGATTTTTGAATGAGTGATTTTTGGGCTACTTTTCTACCAAGGTCTACGCCTCCCATTAATATAAATCCTTCATTTCTTCAGCCCCAATTTGTAAGAATTGTCGCTTGTGTTTCCTGACTTCAAACAATATGGCAATTAACAAAATGGAGTCAAATTTCATATTACCAAGCTTCAGCCAAGAGATATAATAACTGTCCTGGTTCCAAAATCTGAATTTGATTAATTTCCTTCTTACATAATTACATTGTTACACATTGCTCATTTTGCTAATTGACTACTTAATTTGTCTGACATGCATATACACATTAATCAGTAGTCTCGCTAAGCTTTTGTCATGGGCATACCTGCGATGTTTGGTAACATTCTGACTTGGAAGGATATTTTGAACTGCAATTGTGTGTATGTATTTGTGTACATATGTATGCATATATGGTTTTCATCAAGTAGTGATAACTCCTTTCAACCTTAAGCCTTTTGTTTTCACTGATGTGTTAGTGTCAGCATAACCTAACCTTATTCAGCACTCCTCAGTTCAGGAAAACCTCCAGCAGCTTCCCTGCTTGTTGCCATATAACACTTTTATGATCAGCTATAGCACAAGATACATCCCAGAAAAACAAGGAAAATGAAATACTAAAGGCGCTTTGCATTTTAGCTTTCTCCAGGTTTTTAGACTGAAGCTTTCAGAATTTGAATCAGACACTTAAATACCATCTAAGTCCCAGTTTTTGTACATCCTTTACTGGGTCAAGCTCGTAGTAAATTTGGCCAGAGAGTTGGTCAGTAAACTAGAATATTAATAAATATTTCTAGAAGTATTGTTGAGGGGGAAAAAATGAAGCAGAAAAGAAAAAAAGCAGAAGACAGAAGATATGGTTAAAAGCAAGGAGTTTTGAGAGGCTAAGTACATGGCAAATTCCACTAGGAATGGGTGAGCATGGAGACAAAGGGTGAATAGAGGTAAGACCTGAAAGGACATGCACAATAGATGAGGAGGTCAGCAACAAGATGGGGGGGACTGTT
Source organism: Pachyramphus minor (assembly GCA_013397135.1). NCBI lineage: Eukaryota > Metazoa > Chordata > Aves > Passeriformes > Tyrannidae > Pachyramphus > Pachyramphus minor. Next base: position 79,035 of record VYXB01005415.1, read on the forward strand.
ACCTATACAGCGTCATACTTTGTTTATTGTAAAAGCTGAAGTACATGAAGGTTGATGTCATATTTACAGGACCAGAATGGTTGTTTGGAAACTAGACTCTGTCTATGTCTCTGCCACTGAATTTCACTGTATTTTATAAGTCACTTCAATGATACTTCCTAAGGGCATGTGTTCATAATAGTCAGAACATGTTGCACCTCAGTAGGAGCAATACTGACTGTCCACAGGTGTAATTAAAGTTGATTTGAGTATGCTGTGAATATATGAAGATCCATTAATGCAAATAATATGAAAAATGAGGTCATAGGTATTCAAACCAGAGATTTTTTTTTTTAATCTCTGTCCTTCAGTGTCTCACTTTTCTCTCTCTAAAATAGTGACAGTACCTATATTTGAAATTGAATTTATTAATGTTTATGAAGCAGTAACAGACTTTGTGATAATGTTGTAGAAACACTTCTGGGGAACTTAAGAATTCCATCTTTAGACCAAGCTTTCAGTCTTAGGCAGAAAATAAGTGAGAGGGCCAGGGGGAGGAGACCAGGCAGTGGACATTGAGGTGAAGGCAAAATATTGAACAGATCTGTGAAATACACTGTGATGTTGTGGAGACAGAACTCCTAAGGAGAGTAGAGGTAACTAGACGATACATCAGACCAGCTCAGACTCGCAGCTGCCCTGCGAGACCTAATCGGCTGACCAGGGGGTGGAGCCGAGGTTGCTTCTGGGAGATTTAAACTGCTCCAGGGAGTGCAAGCGATCTGGACCATGATGGTGAACAGCAGTAGGCAAACAGGGGTGTGGCACATCAATGAGAGCATGGCATGGCATTTTGCGTGGCAGTGCGAGCTGGAAGGGCACAGCCACCGTCCCAGCTTTCCCTGGTGGCTGGCGAGGTAAGTTTGTGGCTTTCTGTAATTTATTTTTGTTTTCCCGGCAACTCAAGTCAACCCAGCAATTGTTTTCAAACAAGTGAAAGCCATTGCTGCTGCTGTCAGGGGCAGTGTGCTAACCCAGACTGAACCCCCCAGGAAGGATGCAGCTGTTCAGATCTCTGGCTACACAGTCTGACCCTGGCGTCAGTACCAGAGGACAGTGCAAGGGACACCTGTGTACGATGTGAGCAGGTGAATGATTTGCTGTGCTTAGTGGCAGAGCTCAAGGAAGAAGTGGAGAGGCTAAAAACTATTCGGCAGAGTGAAAGGGAAATAGGCTGTTGGAGTCGCACCCTTTTGACCCCAAAAGGAGACAGTGAAGCCATTAGGCAGATGGAGCAAACCAAGTAGGCAGGGGGGAATGGAAACAGGTCCCTGATCGAAGAGGTAAAAGAATCCCCTCACACCCCCCATCACCTCCCCGGTTGCCCTTAAAGTCCAGGTATGAGGCCCTGGACCCAGAGAGTCAGGCAGAGGGCCGTCAAGAAAAGGATCTGTCTGGAGGGTCTCCCATTTGCACCCTCTCTACCAGACAGATTACGACCACAGCTATAAAGGAAAAAAGAAGGATAGTTGTAGTACGTGACACCCTTCTGAGAGGAACTGAAGGCCCTTTATGCCAACTGGAAGCATTCCACAGGGAAGACTGCTGCCTTCCCAGGGCCTGGGTGAGGCATATTAGTAGGAGACTCCCTGAGCTAATCCAGCCCTCTGATTATTATCCACTGCTGGTGGTTCAGCATGGCAGTGATGACATTAATGAAAGAGGTACCAGGCTAATTAAAAAGGATTTCAAGGCCCTAGGTTGATTTTTTAATGGGACAGGAGCACAGGTGGTGTTTGCCTCAGTTCCTGCAGTAGCAGAGGTGAATGAGGAGAAGAGTAGGAAAACCCATCTTATCAACAGGTGGCTAAAGGATTGGTGCCACTGGCAGAATTTTGGTTTTTTTGACCACGGGGCTACTCCTACAGTACCCAGCCTGCTAAAGTCAGATGAGCTTCATCTATCTAGCAAAGGACAAAAGGACTCTAGCCTGTAAGTTGTTGGGGATGATCAAGAGGGCTTTAAACTAGGTTTGAAGGGGAAGGGATTGAAACCAGGCCCTCTAGAGATGAGCCAAAGGGTCAAAAGCCCGAGCCAGAAGTGATATCAGCAGCCCAGCTGAGGTGCATGTACAACAATGCATGCAGTATGGGTAACAAACAAGAGGAGCTGGAAGCCTTGGTGCTGCAGGAAAGCTGTGATGTTGTTACCGTCACGGAAATGNCTGTGATGTTGTTACCATCACGGAAATGTGGTGGGATGACTCGCATGACTGGAGTGCTGCCATGGATGGCTACAAGCTCTTCAGAGGGATAAGCAAGGTAGAAGAGGTGGAGGGGTGGCTCTATATGTTAGAGAGTCCCTTGACTCTGTAGAACTTGAAGTCAGTAACGGTAAGGTTGAATGCCTGTGGATCAGAATCAAGGGGAAGGCCAACAAGGCTGATATCCTGGTGGGAGTCTGTTACAGACCACCCAACCAGGATGATGAGAGTGATGAATTATTCTACAAGCAGCTGGCGGATGTCTCAAAATCTCCACCCTTGTTCTTATGGGTGACTTTAACCTACCACATATCTGCTGGGAACTCCACACAGTGGAGAAGAAGCAGTCTAGGAGATTCCTAGAGTGTATGGAGGAAAATTTCCTACTTCAGCTGGTAAATGAGCCTAACAGGGGTAGGGCCCTGCTAGGTCTGCTGATCACGAACAGAGGGGCTGGTGGGGGATGTGGTGGTAAGAGGCTGTTTGGGGTGCAGTGACCATGACATAATAGAGTTTTCAGTACTCAGGGATGCAAAGAGGGCCATCAACAAAACTTTTACCCTAGACTTCTGCATGGAAGTCTAATAATAATAAAAGAAAAAGCATTAAGTAGCTAATTTCCTAGCCTCAGCTTCCTTAGTTTTTGCCATGGATTGCACTCAATCTTATACAGTTCCTTTGGAGGGGTGATATGTGGCACAGAAAGCTGGTATAAGTGCTTCTCTGCTCCTGACTTCCTGTTCTCTGTTCCAGCATGTGTTACCCAACGGTGCAGACCCTCAGGCTGTTGCTGCCCTGGAGTAGGCCACCCACACCTACAGTCTCTCTTGGGTGTCTGAACCCCAGGATGGGTCACCAGAGACCACAGACCACAGACCTCAGGGTTGTCCCTCCTGTGTCATGAAGTGTGCCTTCCAAGAATGCATCTCTACCTGTGTCCTCAGCGATGTCTTCTTCCACCTATCTCCCCCACATCTCCTTCACGTCTGTTTTGTTTATCTTGCCAGCAAATGCTACTCCTAAATGTGTTTGAGCAGCAGTGCTTACTAGATTCTCCTTGGGCATCATACTTGTGATGATTGGTTGTTTAGGTCCATTTCAGAGCAGCTCCCGGCTCATTCCACATGGGTCACGCTCCAGCACCCTGCCATCAAGATCCTGCCAGGTAGGATCGCAGGACACACACTCATATAAATGTGTTATTTTTGAAATATACACCTACAGAACTTAGAGGTAAAGGAGATTATGAGAATCATTTCTCTCACCTCAGTGGCCCACTTTATGATGTCTTTTCTGAGGAATTGGAACTGGATCTATTTGTCCGCAGAGTGACAGGTTGGACAGCTTGTCCACACCTTCATAAAGTACGATAATTAAATGTCTGAATGAATCGTCTTCTTCTGCCAAGTTTCATCTCACTTCTTGCTAACATTGCTGTGTTTTTCTCACTTATGATTGTTAAGAAATGAAATTGAAAATATAAGGTTAAAAAGGGAAATAGTAAATTCCACATACGATAGACATCAGGGAAGGGAATAGAGGCAATAAATTAAATAAAAATAGATAATAGAAATAATCTGATGGCTTAATATATACAACTGTGCTTCTCTAAAGATGTCAAATATATTCTGGAATGGAAAATCAATCATCTACAAAAATAATACAGTATGAAATGTCTACAATTATGAGATGGGTAGTAGAGCCATTTTTTTTCTTGAAAAATTGGTCCAGAATTAAGAAAATCTCCTTGAAGAAATTCGAGGATATATACTATTGGCCAGGAAACAAAAAAACCCAGTTAATTAAGGAATTTGATGTATTCAAAATCAAGAATCAATTCCTTGTTCCCAGAAATGGAGCCACTTTGTCCATGGTAGGGAAACGCTTTGGTTATTTCAACAGAGAGAACCATGAGGCATTTAAATGATGTGCCACAAGGCCCATCTTGTTAGGTCTCTATAGTAATGTGTTGGTCTTCTTACTCCATACAAATCTTTCCCAAAGTTCCAGCCTCTAAAAACTGGAATTCTCAGGTGGTTGCTAGGTTTATATATATATGCTATTACAAATCGTGCTAGGTTTGTGGTTCAAATCTGATGCCTACCATAAAGACGGGTTTTCATACCTCACTTACGTTGATCTCATCTGACTTTAACCTCTATGACCAAACCACTGAAGTTGCTATTCAAATGCTAATGAAGATCAATTATGAGTTACATACCTAAAATTTACACAGAATTAACCCAACCTTTCCCTCCTTTGTAGCTGTGTGAAGTCCTTCTGTCCTGGTTTCAGCCAAGGAGAGGGTTAATTTGTTGCAGTAGCCATGAAGGGGCATGTCCAGGTGGTTATGTTCAGATAACTAAGAGTTTGTACAAAACAAATAAAAATCTGTAAAAATATTTGTAAGAATACACATGATAAAAATGCATATTTTTTCTGTGCTATTATGCTTTAAAAATGCATAACATTAAATCCAGTTGCAAAATCAAGATGAAGAAGATACGTGTATTAAAATATGGATTTCAAAAACGTTATATTATACATGGTCAATATTCAAGGGGACACAATAGAAGGTTGTTAGCCATGTTCTGCAATTTCTCTCAGATTGAGCATTCAGAGATTGCCACAGTCATCTACTTCAGTGTACAAGATTAATTTTTCAGAAATATTTTACTTGGTGATTAATCTTCATGTAGCTAATAAAATTTGAGTCATTCATAAATAACTAGTAAATTAGATCAAGCTCTCCCTCATACAGTTACTTAATTCCCTCTTTTTAGTGCTGTTTTGATCTCCTTACAACTAAGCTTTTAGAGGAATTTCAAGTTACAATTGTAATTCTCCACAAACACTAACAGTCTCAGTCATGTGTGTCTTATATGCCATGACATCAGAATGTGCAAATTAAAGTACCATAAAGTTAAGCATCTTGATTTCCAGTGTCTTAAGTCATGAAATTGACCATCATGTTGAGAGGGATGAAAAATACTTTTTCTGCCAAGACAGTTCAAGTAACAGCTGTGTTCAGATAAATTGACACTACATGAAGGAAAGAGTAATAACAAGAAGAAACTAAAAGCACATGTCACAACAGTACTTAAACATTATTGGATTTTGGTTTTTTTTAAGAACAACAAGCACTGGGAGCACAGATCACAGCCCATGTCTCTTCATTCTACACCAAGGGCTATAACTAGTGGCTGTAGAGTAAAATTCTCAAGTCCAATAAATCCTAAATTGTTTTCTGCAAAGAAACTGCCTTCAGCAGACAAACTTGATAATGCCATGATAACAGAGCAACTCAGGAGCGCCTTTTTAAGAGTTGGGAGATGCCAATGTTGATCCTTAAAGAGAAGAAAACAGTACTTTGAAATTTGTAGTACTAGACATGTATGTCAGCAGGGAACGATTCTGCTTCTCCAGTTTGCTTTCTTGCTTTGTTCTTATGTTTCGTGCTGTTGTTACTACTCCTAAAGGTCAAAGTGGATCTTTCATTGAAAACTGAAATTTCCTGGCAACTTGGTATTCTGTCTTATAGCTACATTCATGTCAGTGCATGAATTCAGTTCAGTTTCTGTGGAGGCATACAATGCAAACAATGGCTAAGCATATCATGTTGTGGAATGCAAATATATAGAAACCATAGATTTGATAATTGCTTATGTGGGGTATTTGGGTAACTTCATACAGAGTAAAAACTAAAAAGTCCTGTTTAAAATATTTACAAAGTCATACAACGTAATGTTTTAAAAATGCTACATGTCAATATTATGCCCTTCTGAACAGAAGTCCAAGTTATTGGGTTGAACTGATTAACTGTGGTTTTTTCCACTGCAATCACTAGAATGAAGATGTGAATTCGACTGGGTAAATACTGTGAAAGTGGCAAGCAATTAACAAATTAACAAATGAACAAATTGAGAAACAAAACCTGACACATAAACCAATTGGCAAACTGGAAAACTAACTAATTGGCAAACAGCTTGGCAAGACAGAGACATGCTTTAAGATTATTAGTAAGGGCAGCTTAGGTAGTGTAGGTTGGGAAATTTGATTCAAGGTCCTTCCAAGCACAATGCTCTTTCACTGAGATATTATGAATGAGTGTCGTGGGTTACCAGCCCCCCCCGGGCTGAAATGGTCAGGCCCAGGTATAGTTCCGGAGAAAAAGCCAATCAAAAGTTATAGTAACGCCTCTGCTAATGACATATTTAAGAAAACGGAAGAGAAGGTGTTGTCGCAGTAAGAAATTCAGCCGCCATGTGAGGAGAGGGGCAGCAGCCCCCAAGTTGGGGGGCCAGGCCCTCTCCCCCGGCCTTGGGCCGGCGGCAGGTATGAAGTCTCTCCAGCCAGGATGTGTAACAGAAACAAACTTCAGAGAGAAAACTGCCCAGCTGAAAC
>VYXB01005415.1:85718-247448 GCA_013397135.1 Pachyramphus minor
AATTTTGAGACTAGGAATGTGGGCTTAGACATTGTAAAATGAAGTCATGTGAGAATTAAGTATTAGCTAAGAACTTGGTAATCTTTGGGCAAAAAGCTACTTTACTGCACGTAGCATTTTGCTGAATAATTGTCCCACACTTCATTATGTGATAGCTAAAGGGTAGACTGAATATCATGAGTAGCTCCTATGTGAAGTATGCAATGGTGTTTAGTAAAAGGTTGTTTCAGAGTAAGAGCTGGTCCTTTTTCCAGATGTCCTTGGGCAGCATTCTGAGTCCACATAGTAGAGTTTGGAGATAATATGATTCACATCACCTTTTATTTTAGGTTGCAAGTTTTAAGTTGTCTGATTATTTGCCCATGTGGTGGGTTGACCTTGACTGCTGACCAGACACCACCTAGCCACTCTCTCACTCCCCCTTCTCAACAGGACAGGGAGAGTAGGACGGACAACCTCACGGATTGAGGTAAGGACAGGGAGATCACTTACCAGTTACAGTCACTTGTAAAAAACCCAACTTGCCTGGGGAAAAACAATTTCATTTGTTAAAAAAAAATAAAAATGAAGCAAGATGGTGACAAAAAAATAACAAAACTAAAACCACCTCACACACACAGTTTCCCCAGGTGCAACTTCACTTCTTAATTCCTGAGTCCTCTACCCTCCTCCCCTGCTCCAAGTAGCGCCAGGAGGATGGGGAATGAAGATTACAATCAGGTGATAGGAGTTCCTCTCTGCTACTCCTTCCTCCTTACACTATTTTTTTGCTGAAACATGGGCTCCTTTCCATAGCATACAGTCCTTAAACTTCGCCAAAATGGACCCTTACCATGGACTGCAGTTCCTCAAGAATGCTCAAGTGGGGATCCTGTCCATATGGTTCTGTCCTTCAGTAACAGGCTGCTCTGGCATGGATCCCCTACAGGCCACAGTTCCTGGAGAAAATCTTCTGCATAGAGTCATCTTCAAGGGCCACAGCTCCTGCTAAAATTCTGCTCCTGCATGGGCTCTCCATGGGCTGCAGCATCGTCAGGGCATCTCCACCTGCTGTGGCATGGGGTTCTCCACAGCCTGCAGTGTGAATTAATCTGCTCCAGTATAGCCCTCCATGGGCTGCAAATGGTCAACCTATATTGCCATGGTCTTTTCCAAAGACTGCAGGACCACCTCTGGTCTGGTGCATGGAACATTTTTTCCCCTCCTTCACTGACCTGGGTCTCTGCAGGGTTGTTTCTCTTATATTCTTCCCACTCCCCTCTCTCACAGCTGCTGCACATTGGTTTTTACCCTTCCTTAAATATGCTGTCACCAGCATTTGGCAGTGGTAGGCTCATTTTGTAGCTGACTGGAACTGGCACTAACTGGCCTGGGGGCAGCCCCTGGCCTCTCCTCACAGAATACATCCCTGCAGCTTCCCCACTACCAAAATCTTACCATGTAAATGCAATAGAGCTGAAATTCACCCAGCAATCCTGCCACACCTGGGAACAGAGCACATAACTCTCAAGGCTACTGTTTCCTCCAGGTACAATAGGCTATGGACTTTAGTGGCATTAATTATGTTGTCTCTACCAACTTCAAAAACTGAAAAGAACTGAAAAATGAGTCTTGAAAAAGATGTACTTCATGAGGGAAAAATATGATCTACAGTTAATACAGATGACCAGGTTCAGTTTAGTAAAAGACAGAGATTGTTTGAATATTGGAATGGGCATTATCTAAAAAAAAAATAAAAAGGCCAAAATTACCCTCAATCATCATTTCATATATTACTTTTTCATTTTCTTTAAATGAATTTTAACTACGTATTTAAAAAAAAAAAATCATCCATTTTAAGGAAAAGAAAATTAAAATAAAAAATTTAGTGAGAAAAAAACTCCCAAGAAGGTATGTAATTAAAAAAAGGAATGGTAGATATTCTGAGGAAGAAAGTACACCTAAATCTTATCTCTGACACAACCTTCTTAGAACAGTAAACTAGAAAAATAAGAAACACATCAGAAGAATATACATCTTATTTATTTGGAAACAAAAATTTTTATTTATTTTTTAAATAAGGGAATAAACTTCTGTTATCACCTCTTGCTAGTGTCACAGTGACAGGAGAGGAAGCAAAAGAACCATGTAATCCAACATGCAAGGTGACCTCCGGGGCAGTTCTGGGAGATACAGCATATCTGGCCTCATTCTTACTAATGTTTGATCCATGTTTGGATGATTGCAGTAGTTTCTGAGAAGAACAAAATATCCATTGAAAAATCATGTAGCAAAAGTCAGGAATATGAAATAGAAAATGGAAAAAAAAGAAAAGCAAAAAAAGAGAGAGATTGATGTAAAAAAAATTCTGAAAACAAAACTCCAAAGCACTGCTTCCAATTTCATGGCTTTTTCATGCATTCTTGCTAATTTTCTAAACTAGATGGAAATGGGGTTACCTACAGTCCTTCACAGTAATAAAATATCTTATTTTCGGGGGCCATTCTCCAGCTCTTAAGCCTTTCTGTTGAAAGCACTGGGAGAATAAGACTCTTCCAAAAGCAGAAGTGAAAGTGCTAAATGAGGAGCTGTTTTAGCTTGCCAGTAAGAAAAGCTGAACCTAATGGATAAATCCAGTTGGAGAGAGCAAGGCAAGCTCTGTGAATGCACTTCCTTCATGGCTTCCGCAAGGGAACTTGCATCAAGGTCCCAAGGGCACTAATGGGCTTTAAATGGTACTGAGCAGCCACTCCTGGGCACCTCCACATCCAGGGGCCCCAGTTCAGGAGCCCCAGTTCAGCTCACCCTGGGTCTATGAGTCCATGTGGGAGATAGGCTGTGGGTTTACGAGCTTTCAGTGCCTAGGCCTGGACTTCCAGACTGCTGATCCTGACCCTGCACCTGAGCTTGGCCATCCTGGTGCTATGTCTGACATGAGGTACCCTCACTGGGTGTGGTCCTGACTTGTACCCAGGGGATGAAGCTGCATCTTGAATATTATGTTCATTTTTGGATCCCTCACTACAAGAAAGATGAGGTACTGGAGTGACTCCAGAGAATGATCTGGAACACTAGTCCTGTTGAGGAGTGGCTAAGACAGCTGAGGTTATTTAACCTGGAGAAAAGGAAGCTCACCTTATCACCCTGTAGCTTATCACACTTATCACTACCTGAAAGGAGGTTGTAGCCAGGTGGGGGTTGGACTCTTCTCCTGGTAGAGGGAATAACAAGTGACAAAACAAGAGGAAATGGCCTCAAATTGCACAAGGTGGGTTTAGATTAGATATTAGTAAAAAAATTTTCATGGAAAAGGTTGTAAGTCGCCATCATAGATTGCCCAGGGAAGTGGTTGANGATTGTAAAGCATTAGCATAGGTTGCCCAGGGAAGTGGTTGAGTCGCCATTCCTGGAAGTGTTCAAAACCCATGAAGATACAACACTTGAGAACATGGTTTCATGGTGAACATTTTAGTGGTGTGAAGTTACGGTAGGACTTGATAATTTGAAAGGTCTTTTCCAACCTTAAGGATTCTATGATTCTGCAATAATGTCTCAGGCTGACCTCAGTCTACCTCTTTCTCCAGGGAGGTGACTGATGCCCAAGGTTGCCCTACCCTAGGTTGGAGGCTGGGACACTCCCTGGCTGCCTTATCCCCCTTGACTGCTGTCTCCCTGCCCTGAGAGAAGTTGGACTGTCCTATGCCCTGACAATTTGACATCCTTAGTTTCTAAATCCTGACTTAGCTGAGGTGTCCCCTAAGCTGTTTAGTCAGGGCAGAGTAGTGCCCAGGCATGCACAGAAATAGGATTTTAGTAAAATAGACAATGTTAATTTTTTCAAACTGTATTTATGGAATCCACTTACCATGTGGGTTGGTAACAAGTCACACAAAGATAACTAGAAAACAGTTCTGGATTAGATCCCTCAGTTTCCCTTGATCCTTACTTTAGATAGTTATGTCCCTAACTGGATCTAAGCATTAGCATATTGCTATTTTTCAATTTTTCTTGTTATGAAACTTAAAACCCCTCCTAGGATTTAAGAAAAAAAGTCTGATAAATAAATTAAGAAATAAAGTCTGAAGAGAAGTGAAGAATCAGGTATGACAACTGCTTTACTTTTTTTTTCAGCTATGGCCCAAGTATCAGGATGTATATAATAATATTTGAAAATGAAATATTTTGATTTCTAGATTTCATGAGTTTTACTGTTTCTTAGGACCAAGTACTTAGATGTGGGAGTTTGAACCTGGTTCTCTGTTGGGCCATGCTGACATAGAGATCATATGCCTGAGGCTACCATGCTTCACTGCTTCATAATAAGTATGTGTTGTATCACAACCTACGCATACATAATTCTTCTTGCAATATAGCAACATGGGAAAAAGTGAATACAGAAGTCAAAAGGATATAAGGTGAATTTCAACTGTTTTCTATTTTGGTACCTGTCTTTCAGTAAAAACATAGTAAGTAACAAAGACCAGATTCCTGGCTTGTCTGGGTCAACAAAATTATTCTGATATTAAATGATCAGAAAATTCCATACAATGAAAAGATAGGGACTGACTCTTTTAAATAGTATATAGTTGCCTTCAACACTATCGGTATTGCTGTAACATATAAACCTGGTGTGAGCTAAAGAAGAATTACATCTATAAAACAGTCTGGGATAAGACTGTTTCAGGTTTGCTTTAAAGAGTTCTGTCTGTATCAATTATGAACTTTGATTTGTTATTACTGTCCAACCTCTCTCTTCAAAAGCATAATTCAAATCCATATTTGAAAGAAATTTAGGCTAGAGTGAAATACACTATGTTCCTGTCAAGCACCTTATCTCCCAATAAGAAAATAACACTATCATGAAGTATAAATGTTCAGCTACTCAAAAAGTATAACAATTAGGACACAGAAGGAAAAAATAGGATTATTGTTTCATTATTGCACAATAGAGTGCTGAAAACTGGGATTTGGTCTCTGTATAGGTGCCTTACTGTAATATTTGAATATTTTAGAGTCATGCTTATTGGCATAATCATCCTAACATATGATCATGCTAACATATCATCCTAAACAAATGTATGTCCTGAGAGGCAGAACCTTATTTCAATTACTCCAGATCCAGCAGGTATTTGGATTAATTATATTGAAGTAAATGAAAGCATTTTAGTTATTCCTTGTCTAATTGAAGTGTCGTTCCTCCCTAAGAAACAAGCATAAATAAAGAAAACTATTATATGAAAAAAATGAGCATTTTATTCTTAAAGATGCCTAGAGAATAAGCTTGTAGTATATGTGTATAAATGTTTATAATAACCTTGTCATAAAACAAATCACAACCATATTAAAAATTAACCACCAGCGTACACACTTATCAGAACAGAGATAACCCCCTTTCCTGTTTTTCAAAATCATTTCACACAGTGCGAGATAAACCATCAAATTTAGTGAGTTAGGAAAAGTGAAAACAAGAATATGCTGACAGAATAGCAACTGCATTTTGTCTTGGTAAAGAATCTTCATACTTATTTATACTTATCATCAACTTTTTAAATATCTCTACAATAAATGAAATCACTGGAATTATTTCTTTCACTTAAGTAAGAGAAGGATGGTTTTGGTTGCAGTGATATTGAGAATTAAATAGAACACTTTGCCTTTCAACCAAATTATTTCTCTGGGAGATGTCCTAATTAAGCAAATACTCCAATGAACTGGAGTATTTAAATGGAGATGGCAGTACCTCATCCATCATACAGTACAAGAATAACAAATGCAATACAGAAAAAATGTCAAAGAAACTGTTTTGTTTGCTAGATGAATACAGTAGTTTTATTATCTTATTCAATTATCTTTTATTAAGTTAATTGGTTGAGAACTGAATATGCATTCCTGATAGAAGCCTGTATGTTTTCCAGTTTTTCCTTGACTGTAAGAGCATGCTATTTACCCTCTCTGCTAACTCTTTTTTGTTAACTGCCAGGGAGTTATTAATGACTTTTTTGAAGCTGCCATTGTGAGAACTGTAATGAATTGCTCTTTTGCAAGGTCGTGCATCAACTCAAAGATCTCCAGGTATAAAGACTGTTTAAATCTATCATTAACATACTAGGTTGCCTAAGAATCATGCCCTCTGTGCATTCTTGCCCTCTGTCCTTTAACTTATGGGCTTTCATTATTGTCAAAAACCATAGGAAAACACATTTTGATAAATCAGCCTTGATAACTCCTGGTGATAAAAAAAAGATGAACAGGTCACAGAAGAAAAGTGTGTGGAAACCTCAATTTGCATTATCGACTGCCACTATCTCAGAAGATTCACTTCAAACAGACTAACAGCTTTTTTTCTGGTAGTACTATGTAAATGAGGAGAGTATTGAGGTTATGCACTGGTTTCACCTTACACAAAGTCAGATGTCACTTTACTGTATGTCAGAAAGAGCAGACAGGTACAAGTTGTCCTTTTCATCTATATACAGTCCTGGAGGATTACTAATTAAAGTGACTGTAGAACTTGCCAGTGGCTACTATTGTATCTACAATATTTTCCTTGTGATAGGCTTCATCAAGAGGAAAAGTGCTAAATTTTATTATCACTTTCTTCTAGAGCTTCTCTGATTTAAGAAATAAACAAAACCAAACAAGAAAGATCTTCAAAACTTTATCAGAAAAAGGAAATAAAAGTGCTTTGAGAAATTGCCTGTATTCTTACTTCAGTGATGATTCAAAGAAGAAAGTATAGGACAATCATAGTAGTATAAAGCCTTTCTATTTTCCCACATTACTCTTGACTACTCTGAAAGAAAAAGGATGTCAAGATGAAAGAGACTGTGGTAGAGAAGCAAACAGAACAAGTAGAATATTTTTAAGTATGAAGAGAAGAAAGACTGGACTGTTAGCTTCTTGGTTTGAATGAGCAGCAACTGTCAATCCTATTGGCAGAAGCTGGTTGTTATAATGCTGATCCCATCCCTGGTGGCTTGTGTACAGTAACCTCTCCTTTGTTAATGAAAAAAAAAAATCTCTTTTGTCTCCCTTAGAAGAGAGCCATATATTCTCAGGTTTATGGATGATAGGTGAAAGAAGAGGGAAAAATTGTGGGAGTATAACAGAAGGAAAGGCTTTTAGAATTGCTGCAAATATCCTGGCTCTTGAGACACTGTACAACCAAATACTCAAACTGGACACGGTATCTAGCCACAGGCATACAATTAGAAAATACCATTTCCATACATTAGGAGTCCAAAGCGTGTGTGTTTCAATTAAAAAATAACATTTCCATGCATTAGGAATCATGTGTTTTTCTACCCCTTATAATTCATCCCGTCTATTTAGACCTGACATATCTCAATCCTGATTTGACAGAACCCAACCTAGAAGCCAAGCTCTTCATGCCAGCCTGATATGTGAGTCCATAGTAGCTTACGTGCACTGGCTGCACTCCAGTAATCCATCTTCTAGTTCTGTTTGCTCTGAAAGAAATCCTGCTTGTATACTTTGAAATTGTTCCATGTTGTGAACCTGGTAAAGGAGGTTGATTGGGAAATTCACTTAAAAAACACATCTAAGTCAGTAAATCCTGATGAGTTAAAAAGTATTGAATGAAAAGAGATGATATAGTTAGTATTCTCAGTTATTTATTCTCAGCTTTAATACAAGTACTTCTCAGACTGGAAGATTGAATATCTGCACAACTGTCTGTATCTCATCTTGTAGCTCTGCAGTGAGCAGGGTTAGGGTTTATTCTAGTTGAGCTACCTATACTAAAAATACATTCTCTTTTTGGACATTTGAATCCTGCTTGAATTGCCTTCCTCTACTCCACTGGATAATGTTTATTAAGAGAGCTGTCTTTATGCTTAATAGTTGATACAGCCAGATCCCTAACTGCAAAATGGTGTGAAACAAATACTGCTTCCTGAGACACCCAAATAAGTGCCTGATTGCAAGTATCTAGGCTTGAAGGAAACATTTGGTTTCAACTCATGTTTTTTCTGAACAGATGCTGTGTGTTATTCTCCCCAAATTAACCGCTGTTATCACATACAGCACCAGCTAAATTTACTGAAGTATATTACCTTTTTGTTACAAAGTTAGAATTACTCTAACCACAAGGAATAATAAAGACCTACAGTGCTTCTTTAGTTGGTCCAGTGACTTCGCTAAATTTGAGGTGAATTGTTACTTTTAGTCCCACTAAGTCTAACTCCCAGTGGGGGCTCAGATTTCCAAGGACAAATCATCTCTCCTTCTATGTTTAAAAGAACTTCATAGCACCTCTAACTTACCTGCTTTAATTTTTAACCCAAATAATTCAGTTAAACATAAAAGGGCATTTTATCTCCCAGAAGTCTTCTTTAACACATAATCTTTTTATTTATGTATTTAATTTAGTACATTATTCAGACCCTAAATGGCCTTGCCATTCACCTTTTCAAGAGTGCCACAGCTTTTCATACATTATATATTATAGGGAAAATATTTATTGTGCGTACATCTGATAGAGCTAACTGGCTGTTGTGTGACATGACACGTTTGGCAGGCTGTCTTCCCATTTACCCTTTCCCTCACTACCACCCTTATCAGTTCGTTACTTTTTATATTGTGTTTGCTTTAGGGTAAAAAACAAAACAGAACATAAAAAAACCCTCCATAACAAACCATAACAAAAGAATTTTTCGACTTGCCTAAATTTGCCACAGACTGCTGTCTACCTCTTTTCTGAGCAAAAACTTGAAAAAGCTTTTCTGTGCATTTTATAGTACCCCATCTTCAAATTAAGGGAGTTGAAATTTCTGCTGTGATTTGTGCAATGTGATTCAGTTCTGCACAAAAATAAACTCTATAATAAAAACAAAATAAAAAACATTATCAATACAAAATGCATTGAATAAAAATCTGATTTCTGAATTAATAAAAAGAAAAGAAGAAAAATTATGTAGAAACTGGATGTGGAAATAGAGGGGTCAATTCCCATGCATAGGGTCAGTAAAGTCTCATTAGTTTAAAAATAGGAATATATATGATAACTGATGTAGTCTACCACTTCATTAAAATATGGTGCTGTACTTAAATGAAAACACTATCTATAATTATGAATATATGAATAAACATATACTTACTTTTCAAAACCACTCCTATCTCTATGAAACAGAATAGAAATAACTGTTGAATGTACTAGATGTAATGACCTCTCCAACTGTTAAACTTTTAATGAAACTAAACCATGATCATTCCTTAAGATGTCCTGTAGTTACTTATCTTTTGAGTGAATAAAGTGCTATTAATTGCATTTATGTGCTATAAATGAAATACATCTGATACTTTTTACTGATCATTTGCCAACCAGTTTGCATTATAATGAATAAAATCCCAAGGATCTTACATATAGTGGAGAATTAATGTGGTCAATATCCAAAATACATAAGGTCTGAGACACTGTAACTACACTCTACAAGACGTACAATGAAGAAAACTGTAAAACTTAATTATAAGTAAATTAATTAAAATTCTAGTAAATCCAGTGTCAATCAGCGTGTTAGGCACCACAAAAGGTTTACTTTTATTTGTCTTTATTCAACCATTTGAATTTCTAGGTAGTTTTGCCATAGCATAGCATAGCTTGTTCTTTGTTATATAATTTAGTTATGTAACTTGTAACACAAGTTTTGTGATAAACTTAACATCTAAGTCAACCATTCAAAAGCATACTTATAGTACCCAAAATGTGGCAGCTTCAAGGCTGTTATATAAGTGCTGCTACATTAAAAATGGATGGTATCGTAAGCTTTTGGATGTCTTAGATAATATTTGCTATGTAAAGAAAAACACTGTTTTAAACACCACTTTCCTGTGAAGAAAAGCAATGCTGTGTTGCAAAATGTCTGAATCCCATATTTTTGATGAACAGATGTTAACAGGAACAGTCATTACATTAAGCTGCATTAATTAAATATTGACAGAAAAACCTTAGTACATGAATTTATTAAAACAGCGTGGGCTCTGATTAGCAATTAGTAGATTGATGTATTCATGATTATTTGCATGTGACAGCAAACAATCAGAGTGTAGAGAGAATTTCCTACATTATAATTCGTGTTATCCTTTCCTACCATTTGAACCAAGAAATTTCCCACTGGATTAACAAACTGAGTTAATGAATCCCTTAAGTTGTTCACAAGTTTGTGTTAATTCTTATGGCATTCTATTACCACTGATTCTGTTAGCAACTTTCCCAACAATTAAAAAACCTCTAACTTGTAATGCAGTTAGATGTAACAACCTTAAATGATATGTTGGTCAGAACTGAAATCAAAATTTTAGAGAGATTTTTTCCATCTATGAAGGAGGTAGGTAGGTTAGTCAAAACAAACTAAAATTCCTTAGTTACAGGTAGATGTTCTTTCAGTCTAAGAAAATTAGCACATCCATACAGCTCTTTTTCTTTTAAATAACTTTAACCTTTCACCATAAGTTTGAGAAGTTTCTGAAGGGCATTAGCTGTGATTCTAATAAAAGTAATTGATTATTAGCTGTTCCATTGATTTAAAGGAGGTAGGTAGGAAGTCTTAACTCATTGTTTCTTTGAAATAAACTGTTTCTTTCATTTAGAATATCTCTGGAAGATGAATAATTATCTACGGTTGGTTTAAATCATAAATATCTTTATGATTTCTCAATATTATAGAAAGAATTATTACACTTAGGTCATAGAAATGAACAGTATAAGCCTGTAATTACATTGTTAAGCAAAACTTTTAAATCCCCTTCCTTATTGCTATATCCATGCACATCACAGGTAGGCTCACATCTTTAGTATTATCTTCCACAAGTGCCTGTTCCATGGCAAGTAAAACAGTCAACTCCTCCTGGCACTGTACACCCAAAGTGCCAATTCACAGTCTAGTGCTGTCTAGTGCAATCTTCCTATGGTGGCTGATAAAGTCAAAGGAAATGTTGATGTGTGTCGTGCCAACCAAGCCCCATGCAGCCATTCACTCAGTCCCTCTGTGCCATGGGGGGGACAATCAAAAGGGTAAAAGTGAGTAAACTCCTGAGTTGAGTTAAAGATAGTTTAATAGGTAAAGCAAAAGCTGTGCATACAAGCAAAGCAAAAGAAGGAATTAAGTCATCACTTTCCGTGGGCAGGGGAGTGTTCAGCCATCCACAGGAAAGCAGGGGTCCATCACATGTAATGGTTACCTGGGAAGACGATCACTGCCACTCCAAATATCTGCCCCTTCCTTCTTCTTCCCCCAGCTCTATATGCTGAGCATAATGTCATATGGTATGGAATATCTCTTGGGTCTGTTGGGGTCAACTGTCCTGGCTCTGTCCCCTCCCAACTACTTGTGCACCCCCAGCCTCCTCACTGATGCAGTGGGGTGAGAAGCAGAAAAGGCCTTGACTCTGTGTAAGCACTGGCAGCAGTAAGGAAAACTCTGTGTTATCAATACTGTTTCCAGCATAAATCCAAACCATGGCCCATACCAGCTACTATGAGGAAAATTAACTCTGCACTAGCCAAAACAAACACAGTCCTATCTATCCAGAGAGAAACTTCTCATTTAATTTCTACTTGAATTAATTCACCTAGAGCACACTAAAACTTGTACTGAACTGAAATGCTATGCCACAACTGCAGACAGCCAAGAAACTTACTAAAATCTTGTGCTATTGGGCCAAACTGTTAATTGTTAATGTAGTTGCAGTGTTAGCAAAAATAAAGCACTCCAGAGAAGCTCCTTTCCCATATCCTATTCATCATTATTTGAAACAGTTACTCAAAACGGGAGGATTTATGAGTCAGATGTCAACTAACCGAATGTTTCCCTGTACCCTATGCAGTAGTGGGATGTGATAACACTGGAGCTGGGAGACAATTATTCCATATCAAGACTTTGGATAGACCCTTCTTATTTTGAATAGATTTTCTGATTATTTTGTTTGGTTTTTTGTTTTCCTAGTACTTAAATGTAATGAGATGAATTGTCAGTCTTTGACTTAATTTTTTGTGAGGTACCCTTTGGAGAAAACTTTTTCTATGAAACTTTTTCCATGAAAATGAACAAGTGAGAAGGTTAGAGATGAAGAGATCTTTATATACCATCTTTAAAGTGTGTATATGTCTTCATAGGTCAATAAAGTATTTAATATTTATAGTAGATGATCCTAAGATTCAGATGATGACCAGTGATTGGAGTCAAAACATCTGTCTGAAGGGTCACAAGTAATAAGAACTTCAAAGTCTCATTTGAAATACATGAATTCTGAAAAGTCAGTACCTAAAGTTGGCACACCAGATTTAACCAGAATGAGGTTAAAAGCAATCTATAATATTGTCTCAGATGTCTGCTTCAGGCTACAGGGCATATCCATCTACTTCAGCCTAGACAGACTGTCAAGGAGTGGAGAAGAATTCAATGTTTTCTGACAAAATAAAATCAAAGAAGGAGAATTTCTGCTTGTATAGTAACATTTTTATATACATGCATTTGGATATAAGCCACTTCATTGCAGGCTCTTCCCTGCTAAAGTAAATGCAAATCCATTCCCCAGCAGTACCTGCCTGCCTGCATGGATGCTGGGATGCTCTCCACTTTCCTTATTCATGTCCTGCCCAGTTAGAAAAGAGTTCAAGACATACTGGTTTTGAGAGCAAGATGAAGACTGAACATGCTTGTGTCACCAGAAAGGCCGCTTTGAGAAGACAGACCTGGCTTCTATACTTCAGTGTCTTAATATTAATTAACTGGGATGAGACTTGATTAAATCCAAATTATGTTGGAATCAAAGAATTTTGATTTAATGAAGTGAACATTAGAGATATATTTTGCTCAGATTTTAAATGGCAGAGTTATACAGAGACTTCTTTAAAGTTAAACTTAATGTGGCATAGGTTTTTTTTTTTGTAAGTCTTTGTGGCAGAGCCTTTGTTCTGTTACATCAGAGCCAAGCATCTTATTTCCATCTTTGTCTGAAATCATCTTCTGAAAGTACTTGCTAAATATGTAAGATTATATTGGTACCTTTACCAGGTCACAAAATAACTATGAAAGCTGCAGGCATATTAAAAAGTAAGCAACATTTCAAGGGGTGGAGCTCTTGGTCTTCATAATTAAAGGGTTCCATGTCTTTATGCCAATAGAAGTTTTGAAGTCCACTAGACTAATGAGTATTACATGGAAAAAAAAAAAAAAGAAATAAAAGTAATTTGCTTCACTGTGGTTTTGATTTTCAATAATTGTGTGAAGCCTGAAATTCTGTATGTCTCTGTCAGATTTTCTACAGCAGTGAGAGAAATTAAGTTTGAAAGCCAGCACCAGGAAACATAGATGCGTAATTTTAATAGTTCCAAGCAGCATTGCAAACATATATAAGTCTGCACAGAATTAATCATTATTCTTTAGACAAAACATTGTCTCACAGATGCATACCAAGAAAACAGATAAGACATTACATTGTTTAATTTTAAATTATAATTTTTAAAAAGTATTGAATTCATGGGCTTTTCTTAAGAAAGAGTCTAGCACCAGCGACTGCTGTGATAAGTAAATA
The DNA here is from genome assembly GCA_013397135.1 of Pachyramphus minor. Lineage (NCBI taxonomy): Eukaryota > Metazoa > Chordata > Aves > Passeriformes > Tyrannidae > Pachyramphus > Pachyramphus minor. The sequence goes on from VYXB01005415.1 coordinate 99,252, forward strand.
ACAACAATCCAATGATCTGCTGACCATTGATGTGGTTCCTCCCAAAAAAGTATAATTTGTTTTGTTAAATTTTCAGTGATGATAATTGTAGCATTCTTTAACACTTGCAAAATCCTGTTTTTTAATGGAACAGCAATTTAAATTTAAAAGAATTTAAATTTAAAATTTAAAATAATAAATACTGTAGAATAATATTTGTAGTTCCTAATTATGAGTAAAGCCAACTGACAGTAAATTGAGCTTCACTTTTGACTTTATTATCTACTTTTGAGGATGTAAGTTAACTGTGTCCCTACTTATGCTGGTTTTCCATAGGCAAACCTCTGACTCCCTTACGTAAGATTTTTGCTAAAGAGCTCTTAAATTTAGAAATTGGCAGAACATGTAAGCAAAGTCTGCAAGTCTTTGTGGTTTGAGGCTTTTCTTTGATTTTCTTTGTGTTGCTTTCAGGTTTTGTTAATTTTGGTGTTTGGTTGGTTTTTGTTTCTTTTGTAGGTTTTTCTTTAATATCATTAATATATTAATAGCATGTCTTTAAATCATCTGTCAATCCAGAAAGTCAGTGCATCAATTGTGCCATGGGATTCATGCTCAGAGAATTTCTTTGGATGTTGTAGTTTCTTATCTTGAATTGACACTGCATACCACTCTTTAACCATCATTGTCAAAATCCGTATCTGTAGAAACATCATGTTTTGGAAAGCACACAGTCTATTTTTACTCATAAGTTAATGTGTGTAAAACTGCTCATAGGTTGAAATGCAAAATTCTGCATTTCTGTGGAAAACATTAGAAGAAAGTTATAGTAAACTTCAGTTACATTCTGCAAGTGATTTCTCTAGGATAAAAATATCACCTATCCCATGAAGCCCATTTTCAGAAGCCTGCACCAAAACTCAACATGAACTATTCTACTGAGCGGTACTTTGGTATTGTCAGACATGTTTTCTTCCATTATATGCATCTCTTTTTTTGAGTACAAAACAGTCTAACTATAAGCAGCCTGAAATAAATGTTTGTTGTAGGTGCATAAGGCATCTGTAATGCACTCATCTCATTCAAGAACAATAGCTATTACCAAGGTCCACAGCCTCTGGGGAAGCTTGTAGGAATTTATTAGGAATTGATCCACAATATTCTTTTGGAATAAATTTAAAACCTGCTCAGAAGAACTGTAGAAACAAAAGAAAGCCAAGATTTAAAAAAGTAGAAAGTTGAAGCTGAAGCTGATATAGTAATATCTAGCTAGGGGTGCTCTTTCAGCAGATTAAAACAGCTACTGGTTTACCTGAGATATCACTACATTTGCACAGCTGGGCATTGCAGTCTGGGATTTTATGACAACAAAATTCATAATGTGAAAGAAGATTTCTATTCCTATAATAATTTATTGCAGTGATATACGTGGTGAAAGCATTGTAGATATAGTGAATTTTGTAGTTTTATTTTTTTTTTATTATTTCTGCCAGTAAGACAGCAGTCATCTGAAATGAGAGTACAAATTAGCAGTAAGGTAGCTCAAAAGTAAAAGCTGAGCATCTATTTTTGTTAATGAAATGTAGTAGAGTCTTAAACAGGGCAGGCAATGTGTCCAAATCTGAAAAGGTCAGATGTTTCACAATGCAAAACTGGTATCATTTAAAACAATAATTAATTTCTGTATATGGAGTCAAATGGAAACTGCAAGTTACTCTGAGAGTAAATTCACCAGAATAATGTCAGGAAACACTCAAGCTGCTAAGAATTAAATTGAAAAGGTAAATATAGCCAAATATAACAACAGTATACTTACATTTATAATCTGAAGTTACTGATTGCCCGGCATTAAATTTAATTTTGAATAGAAAGATTGCAAAGCTATTTATACATTCTTGCACAAATATTTTAAATAATAGCTTTTAAAAACATAAAACAGTATCTAGATTCTTGATCATTCACCAAACAATAATTCTGGTGGAAAATGTTGTTAGTAACTATCTTAGTGCTCCACCTTTTCTTTAAACCACTCTTTCCAGTTAAGCAATTATGACTCAGCTAATGACCGATTTCAGGTGTACTGAAGTGCAAACTGAACCATTTGAATAAAACCTATGGGGTTTACTGGCGGTAATTTCAGTTAATTATATTTTTAAAATTTACAATTTTTTCACTTTATGAAGTGGAGATAAATGAGATGTTTCAAACCCAGAGTTTCTTTAATTTATAAATGAAAGCTATACAGCTTTCTCTGAAGACATTATGCTTGAAAATTCAGCATTAATTTTGCAGACATAAGACAATTGTTTTAAAAATCCTACATCAGACTTCAGATTTGTTGATTAAAAGATGCCCAGCTTCAACAGTTGTTGTTCATCATGTTCTTAATTACTACCACAATTAACATTAATCCAAAGTTCTTATACCATATACATATCTGTATGAACTGTCTTTTTCTCAGCTGAAGAACAGAAATATTTATTGAATGATATTGTTGTCTTATTTGTCCTTAATTGTTTTCCACTTTCTGAAACTGGCACAGAATTTCCTAGAGTAAAAATCTAAGCAGACTGGCAACGTTTTCCTAGAGTATAAAACAGCTGTATATTACTGCTTGAAACTTCAGGCTTTTTGCAAATGTAGACAAGTTACAGCCACTTGGAACTAATCAACAACTAATTTTGGTTCCATGATCTGCCCCTCTCTATTTCCTGGAATGAAGTTTGAGGTAAAATTCAATGCACAGAGTATGCAAATTCTTGATTCTCCTTAGATGTAGCAGTTGTTAGACGTAAGCATTTACAAATTGTAAAGAACAGCTTTGTACCAGTAACCTCAACCTCTTACCACAAACTGAAGTTCCTTGTGGTTTGTTTTTTGTTTGTTTGGGGTTTTTTGTGTGCTTCATTTAGAGTATGTAATGACAACACCTCTTCCCTAATGGGATTTTGTGGTCTTTGACACACACCTTCTTTAGCACAGCATGAGTTTTCTCCATTAGGGTACCAATCTGTAAGTATTCAAGAATACTTGGAACTGAGTTTTCAGCGAGGTGGGGATGTTCTACACTAGACTACACCAGACCTGAATCTTTGAGGTTGGAGAAGACGTCTAAGATCATCAAGTACAACCATTAATAAGATAAGACCTGCCATTTCTTTTATTTCTCATTTTGTTGATATAAGCTTTCCTAAACAATTTCTAATTCGTGATTTTGACATTCTAATCACATAATTGTATCTACTACATTTCAGTGATATCAACATAATTGAATTTATGCTCATAAAAGAGCAATTTATGAGCTCAAATTCTCACTGCTTAGAAGACGCACACAGGAAATTAAATACTGTATTATTTTCATGTATAATAGTGACATAGTGAATTTTCTTATGGACATTTTTATTCAGTGTCAAATGAATTATTATTTTTCTCTTTTAAGTTTAGTTTAATGCCATGTTGACTCAGTCAACTGTGTGGTCATCTAGAAGGTTGTCCCCTTTTTAGTCCAATAAAGCTTGTTCAAAATTATATGCCACATTCAAGATAAAATATGAGTCATTTACGAAAGCTTTCTATCTTGATAGGTATTTGATATCAGAATCTTCACTTCCAGGAGTGAAGACTTCAGAATTCTGTGCTTCCAAACGAAGAGGAAAAATGCATTGGTTCATTTCAAAAAAATTTTGATTTTTTCTGCTTATATCTGTAGGCAAGAGAAGTCCTTACTGCATCTTCACATGTTCCTTTATGGTATTACAAAAAGTTAAAGACACTATGTAGCTTGTTTAAAGTAAAAGGAGAACATTTTTAAGGATTCCATATTCTGCTCCAGATTTTAAATAACAGAAATATAAAATGAATTTATCCCCTGCTCCCTTGATCAAAATTTCTGTTTAGAGGAGTTTAGAGCAGAGTTGCCACCAAGGATGGAGATATTTATTATCTGTTCAGTGATCACTCATGTTTTACAGAAGCGATTTCAGTGATATTCATTACTTCGTCTGTAGCTACCATGAACTTTATTTTTTACACATATAGGTTGGATATGAATCAATGTAATCACCCTATTTATTACTGAAATCCAGGGCAATTCTCAAGACATTACTTTTCACCTTTGGTTCTATAGGAGTAAATCCAGGAAGCTGCATGACTCCCCATACTCAGTGACTGTGAGTCTGACAAGATCTTTGTAGACCTTTCTGAGTGAGATGCAGATTTGAACAATTACCATGTTTTACTGAAAGTCTTCCATTTTAAAGGAAGAGATCAGTTGTCACTTCCTGTTCTGTCTATGCTGCATTTGTTTCCAATATCTCAAATCTGAGCAAGACAGGGATTTGGTGTTGTAGCTCTGTGGGCTTTTTCATACTTTTTTCTTTCTTTTTTTTTCTTCTTTTTCACACTTTTTAAAATTTTCTGCTCTTCCCCCTCCCCCCTGCCCTGAAGTCTTGCTCTCATATCTTCTGAGAAGTTAGAAAATTGAAACATTGGTTCAAGATCTCTTTGTAGGTAAAGCTCCTTTATTAACTTTGAAATAAGGTGCCTGAGTTCATTTACCAGTCAAACCTATGATTTCTATCTTTTTATATCAAAATGCTATCTGAAAACTCCATTCCAGGTTCTAAGGCAGAATGTGACTAAAATATGGTAGGCATTGCTCATCTCTTACTTTATGTTTCTGTAATCATACAAAGTCACATCTTTCTCACATTCAGTACTAACCTAATCTGGAATATTCTGAGAAGCCCAGTTCATGGTCAGTTCATGACCAAGAAACATACTAAATTCTTCTCCACTCCCCAAAAGGGACTGTTACACACAGGATACTGTACACCTACACCACCTGAGTAGCTTTGTAGTACACTCCAAATGCAACTGGGATAACATTCTAATTTAAATTTCCATACAAACTACCAGGAATCTAAGGAAATAAAATAAGGGCTTGGGTCACATTAAGGTGTTACATTGCCTGCATCTTCTATTAAATATGACACTTTGAAGTCACTAGTGATATTAAGTGTCTTTTTAAGGTCTCTCAGATTGTAAAAAATCCAAATGTATGCCAAATTGGGACATCAGTTACATCAGTTTGAACAAAACTCAAATGAAAATATAATGATACTGTTCCAAAAGAGCTAGGTTTGAGTGTCATTATTTTCTCTGCTTGATTTCTGTTGTACCATTTAAGCTGTTTAAGACAACACATTAGTTTATTTACAATGCTTCACTAAAATATTTATGTTCTAATCAAGTCTGCAGCTGGTTTTCTTAACTGGAGATTCAGTCTTATCTGCTTCATGAACAGCACTGAATCTCCTTAAATTTAAATATAGTGCTCCAGACAATATGCTCATTAAAAAAAAAAAAAAAAAAAGAAAAGAAGCAAGCCCATTCTGTTCATTCTGTTTCCATTTTAAGGGATGTGTTTGGTGCATGCTATTTTGAGCTCTGTAATGTTTTCTCTTGAAATATCATATAGACTGTGTATTGCTAGAATATATGTCATAATGTTTTCTGATATTTTCAGATGAGCTAAAGTGTATATCTGTTCTTAATCTATTTCCTCTTCTGAAGCAATGTGCATCCTCAGCAGCATATTTAACCAAATGGATTTTTTTCCTTAACAGATCAAACTGAGTTCTGCTGCAGGCACAGAACTTCCTATTTAAATGACAAATGTCTCTGCTCGCAGATTTGAAAACTCACTTATTGACTCTTTCATCTTGTGTAAACAAATAATCAGCCCATCACCACTATGGTGGGGAAAGTGGAACAATGAAAGGGAAAAGGAATTTTTGGGAGTACTGCCAAATATTGCATTACTTGGAATAAAAAACTACTTGCTTGCTGTTAATGTTGCCATTATACACAGATAGTAGACCGCCATGCTGAGAAAGAACAAAGAAAAATCTACAAAGACACTGTAATAACAAATATTTCTCCACACTTGGAAAGCAGTGAGATTTTCTTTTTTATTTTCTATAATGACAACCGAGAAGTCTTGATTTTAACAAAAAAGTCACTTTTTCAATTAAACTCTGAGAAATCTATTTATTTAAGAAGCTTTCAATTTAATCGCCAAGTGTCCAAAGAGTTTAAATGTAACATGGTTTAGTTATGCTTTGAAAAGTCTAAAGTTAACCTGTTTCTAAATAGGTTTGCTTTTTTTTTCTCTTCTAGATAAAGAGTATATATGTATATATATGTGTAAGATTATATATGCTGTATATATAAAGCTTATATGTGATATATGTATAAAGGTAATGGATATAAGGCATCTCATATGCTTTGTTGCTCCTGTTGTTTTGTTTGCTGTCATAGTGAACCGTTATGAAGAAAGTGAAAAATCAATGGGTCCTAAAGAAAATTATATGAGTGGTTTTTTCTTCATATAATGATGCTTTGAAATGTTTTATTGCCAAAGAACCTTTACAGGGAAAATAGGAACAGTGGAACTGGTCAAGGGATAAGGTGCTAACAACTGTATGTAAAAGCAATCTTGAGGTGAGATAAATCCATAAGGAAGAAAACAAATAGTGCATGTTTCAGATCCAGTCTGCAGCTGCTATCTTTTTATAAAAACACCTGACAGTGCAGAAGAAAAAGCATTTCTATGTTAGATCCTTGGAATGGCATTGGTAAATATTAATTTGGGATCTGGACAAGTAAGATACTCCTCAAAGTCGGATTTGTTCTTTTCTTACTAGTGTCTCATGCCTCCCCTAAATTGAAACAAGACAGTTCATGGAAGCAGATGGAAGTGACATGTTAGACCAAAGTCTCTGAGTTCTCTCAAAGTCTCTGTATTCAATGAAATTATTGTGTTCTGAATTCAGCTGTAATCAGAGTTGCTCAAACAGTGCAGATTTGCAGTTATGGATGAACTTTGTGCTTGTCTAATATTAAAATCTGTATTCTTTAGAATTTAAGTTTACATTTAAAAACATAAAGTCTTACTAATGCAAATCTTTCTCAACTAGACTGTTTTGCAATAGAAACAGTTAGGTCAACAGAATGGATGCTTGCCATAAATTAAAAACATTTCAGTGAACATAAATCAGTACTGAGAAGAAGGTTATTTACAGTGCACTGGAAAACAGACCTGAATGAAGTAAAAGATATTTTTGCCCTATATCTTATAGCAAATAAATTTGCAAACTAGGAGGTGGCAATTTATGTTAGATACTATTGCTTCATCTGTACTTATGATTTTTTTTTTTTTCTGTGTAAGAATCATTTAGGTTAAGTCACATGCATTTTTAAACATTATGGAAACCTGCAAACTCTGGTTTATTACTTACCTGGAAGTAAGTAATATCAGACACATTGTTAATTCACATTGCAAAAACTTCACAGCACCATGAGATATTAACATTTTGAATCAATGTGGAGGATGGAAATACACATACAAAGAAGACCTGCAACAATATATCTACAGAGTGATTAAATGAGTGCTGTCAGAATGCTCTGTCTTATACCTCTTTGAATATCTTCATTTAAAAGTAGATTTTGACTTTTACTTCATCACTGGTTAAGTATATTAGTTATGATTAAGTGTTGGAATAGTCTTCAATAAAGATTTTTAACAGAGACATTTTAATTTTAGTGCAAAAAATCTTCTAGTGTTTTCCCCCATAACTTTTCTGTTAGCTAAAGAAACTTCTTAAATCCTCAATATTAATTTTATTTTTCATTTTCTTTCCTAAGACTATAGTGATTTTGCTTTCTGTTTACAAATGTATGACTATCTCTACTTGAAGTTCTTGTGGAGTGATACAGGGAATAACATAAGAAGAAAATCAGGGAAAAGTTATTTGTTATTACTTATTGTAATTAAAAAGAAATGTAGCATCATGAAAAATGGTATTCACTCAACAAATTCATACTGTGTCTTTAAATTATCTCAAATAATGTACTTGCAGCTTCAGAATCAACAGGAATTTTTTCCCTCCTTCAGTAAAAGAGGAATAAGTTAAATCAAAAGAAAAACAAATAAAATAAATTAATGATAAAATATAACCCATGGGGGAACTTTTTCTGTCAGATGAACTTATATAAAATCATTATCTCATTAGCTTCTTTCTTTGTCTTGGAATAGTTAGAGTAATATTTAGCCCATAAGACCTGTTATAGCAATATAGCTCAATTGATTGAATCTATCATGCTAGCATGAATTAGGTCTGGAATACAGTCTTTATATTCAGTCTAGATACTTCTCACAAAGATAAAGGGTCTAGAAAGAAAGTTATTTTGGTGTGTTTTATAGTTTCTGCAAAATACCACAGTTAAATTAACTGAAAGAGTTTTGCACACAGTCATCCAGAGTCATTACTATCATATCAAGGAGCCACCACCTCAGTTTAAAGTTCATTCAATATTTATAGAACTGTTAACTTACTGTCTCCTGTTTGCTGGGTGAAGAAGCTAATCAAAACCATCTTTTGCTATCACTTAAGGACTCCAGGATAGAATGTAATCTGTAGGACTGGAATGCTAGAAGCCACAAGTTGGACAGTTTACATAATGATTGACAGCTCAGGTATCATTTCACGAAGAATGGAACCTATCTCCCTCCACTACAGCTCAATCACATGGGTGATTATATATATCACAGGTCAAATCTTCAGTTTATTCAGTCAACCAGCCCACTAATGTGGAAGTTCAAAAAAGTAAATGCATCAGTCTCCAAGAGGACTTTTCAATATCATGTGCCTCTAATGACTGTGAGTACATTTTAATCAGGGAAGCTCTCCTAATAAATCTCAGTTAGATGGCTAGTATGACTGGGAACCACTCATGCAAGTATTTTCCAGGCTCCAGATCGCAGGGTGGAATTTGAAGTGCAGAATGAATAAATGCATCTTCTTGAAAAACTATTCAGTGTGCATATTGTAACAGTTTACTCTTGGTCTTACTTTTAAATAAATAAAATTTAAACCTGGAGAAGGACTTTTAATTTTAAATCCTGGACTAGTCAGTTCATCAGTCACGAGGTACAATTTGCATATTACATGCCGGCTTGAAAAAGCTGTTTATTAGTCTTATTAATTTTTCATGGGCATTTTGGTCATAAGTAAGAATGGCAAGCTGCAATGAAAGCAAAAAAGGAATAACTGTAGGTGAAGATTTTTGTTTACCATTTCCTTCACTGCATAACTGAAAGTGTTCTGCATGAATAAAAAATACTCTATATGTTCAGACTCTGAAAGTCTGTGGTGCTCTTTGACAATCCATAGAATAGAATGGAAATTTTGTGAGAGATTTTAATAACAGTTAAAAAGGACTGAAATCCAGGAAGAATTATGTGCCTAAATAACTCCCCTACACTACATTGCAAATAATTTGCCTTAAGGTAAATATTTATCTTGAAGTCATGTTGAGGAACTAAGTTACATTTTCTTCAGCAGCAATCTACAATGCAAAAGGTAGATTGAGAGGGCTGCAAAAGACGAATTGGTTAAAATATTTCTGGTATCACTGCTATATATTTTTAAGAAGAGTTCAGAGAAATTATACTGTGCTATTAAAAGGTTTTCATCATTGTTTATTATTCCAGCATTCTGGTAGTAGTATTAACATTACTATAATGTTAGTACAACTCCTCTCAATATATCTTCTGTCTTGATAAACTTGGCATGTCTATATATAGATATACATTTGATATGTATACTATCAAACTAAAATGTAGAAATGGATTAATTCGTACAGTGTGCAGGAGTCACAAAATGTTACAGAGGGTTTTGTTGCACTTGAGTGATAGAAAAGAAATAATTGAAAACCTCTAGTCATGATATATGACTTGAATATTAAACTAAAATTGAGACCAGAATGTGGTAACGACATTACTTGGTTCCAAAGAAAGAAGAAAAGAACAACTAGTCTATCTTTCTGTAAACACTACCAAGACAGAACCTTCAGGGAAGGCTGCCCTCTAAGAACGTCAAAAATTGGCAAGCAGAAGAATCACTCTTTTTGGTTACTGATGAATATTAATATTAAACTCTGCTGCTAACAATTCCAAAGATGAGTTCATCTGTAACCAAAGACCAGATTACTGTTGTGTTTTTCTCTTTTGGATCTTTTAGTATTAATTATTACTGTATGTTTTAACTGAAAATCTTAATTCTCCTTTATTTGCTTACTTGGGTGTTTGTTTATTAAAATCCTCGAGTATGAAAAAATATATTTATTGACATGAGTTTTCAATGCAGAATTGCATGTGACATGAGCATACGATTATCACTCATTGCTGTGAGCTCACCAGGTAAATTTAAGATAGTTTTTTTAAAATACCTGGTAAGTTAGGTACTGACACATTTTGTTAGCCTAGCTAACAAAGCCTAGCTTGCTTTTTTCTGTCAGTCGTGTTAGTATGACTGCCAGCATTGGAGTTAGAGAACATTGTCTCTTGAGTGCTGATACTGTGCTTCCTGAGTCTCAATGTCTTCCACATAGAAATATACTACTTGTGGTACCTGGTATCACATTCTCTCCCTTTTCTTTCCTTTCTCTCTCTCTGCCTGTCTTTCTTCAGCTCTGTTTCCATAACATTTGTCATCATGATTTCCAGGACCTTTACTAACATTAATGAATTTTTGTTTACTGTAAGACTTTACTGAGCATAGTGAGTCATGTAATGCCATACTAGTAGCCACATAAGGGAGGGAAGTAGTAGAAGAGGTTATGTAAATCCTCAAGATGCCCCACTGAAGCTGGGTAGATCGAAATTCCTGTGTGATGAACATTCTTTTTGTTTCTATGTACTTGGAGTTCCTGTCTATGTGCCGAATAACGGAGGTATACAAAAACCTCACTTTTTTGACAGATCCTTTTTTGGGTGGATATTTTTTGTGTTTGTCTGTTTGTTTTTCAGGAGCTAATTACCAATTCCCTCTTACTTTTTTTTTTTTAACCAGAAGTATCCTAACTAATCATCTTGCAACACAGACAGTTTACTCTGTTGGATGTCAGCTCTCACAGTTCTGCATAACACTGAGGTTCAGAAAAGCTGTTTTCTTTACATGCTTTTCCTTCTATTTCTGTTGATTTTTCCAACAAATGTATGCATTGCTTCCAAAATAAGACTCTCTTATTTTATTTTCTGGCTGCAAAGGAAAGCTTTAAAGACACACCCTGAAAGCAAACATGTAGAATATTTAAAGAAGTCAGGCTTATAGTCAGTACATTGGAAAATTTGTTTTGTTTTGTTTTTCCATGCTTTTAAGTCTTACAGGGAAATAAAGCGACCCAAGTCTTCTGGAGAAGAATTGAACGCAACCCACAGAAAAAAAAGATCCAGGTTATATTGCAGAGTAATTGTTTCCTACTCTTCAGTGATTTCTTTGAGGGAGTTAGAGGCTTGAATTTTAAAGTCTTAGATAAATCTCGTGTTATGTTCTCAGCATAGTGTTAACTCTCCTGTCTGTCACTAACATCCACCCAGAACCTGTTAGCAGTTCAAACAGGTTGTGAGAACAGTTTAGCAATAATGAGAGTTACAACTATTCATGAACCAATGAAATATCATTTTCTTTGTGTTTAATTTTTTAAATACAGTTAAGTTCTTAAATCTGAGGGCATTCCCACTGTGGCAACAGACTTGACCCAAGTAACAGAGAATGACATCCATTAGGATACCTTGACATATTAGAATAATTTTCCTACTTGCAAAATTTTATGTTCTGATATCCAGACATAGCTTTCTTTTGTTGACATACTGGCAAATTAATTTTAGGGAGCAAATGTTACATAACAGGAAATTAAATAATACGTATCTTAAAATGCTAACATTTAATTGACTAGAGGGTTTGGATAATTCTGAGAAACAATTTAAATATCTACTCTGGGTTAGCAAGGCTGTTTTTTTTAGAAAAATGGGAGATATGTTCAATCTACCAGTAGATTTCACACATTATTAGTAGAGATAATCAGGTGCTTCTTCTGTAATTCCTCTCTGTGTTCATTTTGAAAGTAAACATCCTTTTAGTGTTCTGTCAGATCAACTGACCCTCACTACAACTGATATAGCTCTCTCACCTTTTTTAACTCACATGAAGCAATATCCACCATAAGAGAAATAGAGAAATAGAGATTAATGATAGAAAGTGTTCCCAGGACTCAGAATGTATATCACAAGTATAGGTACAATCCCTGCCCACCTGAAATTTAATTGGATACAGGATCCATAGGAAATTCAGAAGAAAGTTGAAGAGGAGGGACAATAAATAAGCCTAGCAAAATCCTCACTATGGGACACTGCTTGGGAGAATTTTTTTGTAGTTTTTGTGTGTTGCATTGTCCAGAGTGGTGTAAAATTGTTTGCATGAACCTCCATAGGAAATTGATATTCCAAGGCTCACAGAAACAGGGAAACAGGCCAGAAAGTTGCAAAGTCCTTGACCAGGTACTGGCCATTTTGCTGTTTTCAAATAAGCAACAAGTACGTAATCTTCTGCTGCCAGTGTTATATTGACAATGAATAATTCATGTTTTTCTTATTTTGTGTGATATTTTTCACTTAAACCTCCACTGCGCCATCATGTCATAAAAACAGGACAAAGATTTCAATGAGACTTATAAGGTTCAGGTGGGAGGGTTTACTCATTCTTCCTAGGATAAGAGCTTCTCCAGGGTTTCTGTTAAACATATAAATCAAGATAGCTCTATTCATTAGAGGAGCAGGATGAAGAACATTACTTTGGCTAAAAGTATTTACACTGAACCAGAGACAACCAGAAGCCACCTTAGTTCAGGCTTAGGAGCTATGACATCTGGCAAGAAAGAGGCAATGTTTTGACTTTGGCACAGAACTAAGGTCAGCAACTACTAAAGTGGAAGTGCATATAGAATTTCTCCAGTCAGCAAGCAAATATTCAGATTTAATACCTTGAAGTTCAGCTGATTATAAAATTATGTTTTATAATGCTAGTAAATAATATAGCCATGAAATTCCTTTAAAAAATATTTAAAATCTACCATAATATAACAGAGAAGAATAAAAGATATCCAACAATCATGATGATAACTCTCAGCAGATCACAAGCTATATTTTAAAATACAATGATATGACAAAGTATAAATGTTTGTTAATATTTCAGAAAATATTTGCTGATGTTAAACCTGGAAGTGTTTATTAACCACACATTACATCTTCTAACAATATTTTCCAACTAAAACAAAATGTAGAAGACAATCGCACAGTTGCGTGTGAAAATGGGAAGGGTTTTAATTATTATTTTATAAGCAGACCATCTACTTTATAGTAATAAACCCTGTAGTTCTTAACCTCAATTACTCTGATATTGAAAGGTGGGAATAAAACTCTCCCTAAAACTCTTCTTTTTTCGACTGAAACTTAACTATGCAAATGTTGATATAAAACTTGTAACTAAAGTCTGAGAAAGCTCAGGATTGATATGAATGGATAGATACACTACTTGCATTTCTTTACTTTGTATAGATTTTTCTATCCCTTAAAAAAAAAAAAAAAGCTATGACATTATCTCATACAGAAGAAATAAGTATTTTCAGCTCAAGATGACAGACATGCAGAATCTGCTAGTTTACCTTTACCGGCACTTCACATGATTTTTATTACTCCTACCTGAATGGACTCCATTTGTACCTATTTCCTCATATTTCACTTTATATTTAGGACTTAATCAAAGAAAATTATAGTGGAACCCATAGAGGTGGATCCCCCACAATGATGACTTGAATTTATTCAAGTGTAATTTTATAGACACTGTTATGGGAGGACAGGGAGTCAGGTTCACTGATTTCTATTTGGTTTCCGTTAGAAACCATAAATCTTTCTGCCATGCTAGAAAATCAGCCCAGGTATCTCCACATTCAGTTCCAATTCACTATCACATTTGCAAGTCAGAAAAGCTCTCTGAAATGAATGATGGATGAATAGTTTTCTGTCAATCACAAGATAAGCTGCCTGTGAAAGCCCAGTATGTGTATATTTATATCTCAGACCTTTACAGGTAACTTCATAAAATATAAGAAAAATAAGGAACCCAAAGATTATTGATAATGTGTGGGACAACCAAAGGAGCAAAGTTGTTATAAAGTGTTTTTATTTAAAAACATCAATCTAGTGAAGAGGGTGATCATAGTCTTAACTTCAATACTGAAGAAGCCTGTTGTGGTTGAGCCCCAGTGATTTCACAGCAGAGTGGGGACAGATGCGGGAACAAAGCAAGGCATGTAACCTTCATCTGAGGAGTTCAGCTGTCTGTGCTTCAAACCCCTTTTTATTAAAACATGGTCATTTGTCCCTGGCTTAGGTTTATTGTGAAAATTTTTTATTATGAAAAAATATACAAGGGAGTACATAAAGTATACTATGCAGTATAAGAAAAGTAAAAACCCCAGAAGTGCAACTGCTAAATTGGGAATTGTTAGCAGATGGATTCACAAGGTAAATACTGTCATGAGAAGATGCAAATCCCTAAGAAGAAAAACACTGAATCAAAAAAGAGCAAGACAGCAACACAAAAGATCAACTCACTATATAGTTGTGAGGAAAATCAACTCTTCCTATCCTGACTGACAGCTGACAGCCCAGCTCAACCTCATCATCTGTCTGATTGGGTAAACTGAGTTTATTAATTCCTCCCCTACTGGCATTCTGAAGTCCCAGCAGGCTTTAATCAAAAATGCCTATGTATTTTTGAGTTATTTAGATGCTGCTTTCAGTGTCTCTTTGCAAATGTCAGAAGACCCATAACCAAAACGACCTGTGAGGGTGGGCCACAAAGAGCTAAGAATTCCCTGAGTATGTGTTCCCTAGTGAAAGAGTGAGTAAGGGAGAGGATGTGGGCAAATTTATTACCTGCTTTGAAGCCTGGCCTGGGAAACTGATGCAAATAAAACTGCAGAAGCTGACTGCAAAATTTCCTGCTGCTCCATATTTTTGGTTTTCATGCAGGTTTCCCTTCTATTTTGACAGGATTGCTTTAAATATGTCATGGTACCTCAGTGGTTCAATTTTGTATGTAAGTCTTTTTGTAATCTTTTCTTACAGGCCTTTTTCATTTTTGTTCCTTTGTTCACAAGTAGCCTTTTACTCTCTCTGAACATAGTAAGTATTCAATGCTTTCCTTCTCACTCCCCGTCTGTCATGTAATCAAATAGTCTTTGTGTGTCTTTGTTCATGGCAGGGTTTCACAAAATGATTCAAAATTGATGATAGTTTTTAGGAGTCTTGAATGAACTCTACATTTAGGTTCCTTTGTCTGTGTGATGTCTTGCACAAGTATTATCACTTTTATAATTTCATCAGAAATACACTCAGTAATACAAAATTTTCTCCATTAAGAATAATGCATGTTTGTGTCATCCAGATTCTTTTTGGTTGAATATTTCACCCTTTTTTTCAAACAAAAATATTCATATCATTAGATTTCTTGATTTACTGTACAGTTAATCCTAACAGCACAATTATCTTTTTAGTTCAGTAGTTGTCATGCAATACTAATGTAAAATCAGAAAGCCATGTACTTTTAAAAACTATAGGCATAGCCAGTGAGTCACATACAGCAGTAATTTCTATTATTTTTTCTTAATCCCTGATCAAATGAATCTATAATGTGCCACATGTAGAGACTTGCATTTATTTTCTGTACACATTTGAAAACTATTACATTATCATGTATCTCTGTCAAATTGCTATTATAATCTATTTCCTCAGATTTTATCACCTCAGATACCTTATACCTGATGGATTTGTTCTGCTAACTGTAAGACAGTTAAGACCTATAAACTTGGATTTTATTATATATTTTGAAATTTGAATATGAACCTCCAACTACATTTTTCAAATAGTATAAGAAAAATTTACAGGGAATATTATTAGTGATCCTGCTGCATGTCAATTGATAAAATCCAGACTTTCTGAAGTAGCGCGTCAGATTAAATGTGCTTTAATAGCAAAACTAAAGGCTAAGTTGTAAGTGCATGAATTTCCTTTGTGCCTTTTATGTGTCAAACACTATTAAGAACATGCTCAATCCAGATAATTTGAAATAACTTTGATATCTTCTGCTTAGCAAGAGGGTTTTTTAATGTTAAATTAAAAAAAAAATCCCAAACTATAAGAACAAAGTCTATGATTTACCTACATTACAAATTCTCATTTGTTTATAATCTCTCTGGACATAGCTGTTGGAAAGAACACAACATCTCATTTTTCATGGTATGAGAAAGTATCTTTTTTAAAGAGTTATTCACAGACTCATGGCATTGGTTTTCCATTTTTCTAGTATGGATGTGTTTGGAGAATTCAATGAGAACATAACAGATTGGGGACCATAGCCCAGCTGAGGTGGAACCCAAAATCCCCTGGGGTCAGGGGGTCCTTTGTGAAGAGATAGTCTTCCTCTGCAACATTAAGGTATTTATGCTACAGATTTAGAGATTGGAAGTGCTTTGGTAATTTATTATTTT
The DNA here is from genome assembly GCA_013397135.1 of Pachyramphus minor. Taxonomy (NCBI): domain Eukaryota; kingdom Metazoa; phylum Chordata; class Aves; order Passeriformes; family Tyrannidae; genus Pachyramphus; species Pachyramphus minor. The sequence continues at coordinate 115,683 of VYXB01005415.1, forward strand.
TTTTTAATATGTTCACTTTAAATTCGGCTTCAAAGTTATGACCTATCTTGTGGTAGTTTGCTTTTGCGATTAGAGTTTATAATCTTACGTTCTACTTAATGTATGTATATAATATTATATGTATATATATATATATGATTTAATCCTTATATATGTTTGCTGTATTCCTATTGGTTGAATTTTGATGCATTACCATGTATGGTTATGTTTCCTTATATGTTCCTTTACTTGAATGCTCTGCCTTAGCCCCTCCTGTATTCTGGGATCTTCTGCCCAGATATATAAGGCAGGAGCCACCGTGTGTTGGGGCTTTTTCTACTCCACCCCTGAGTTTGTATAGTTCAGTCTCCCTTTAATAAAACCTTCTAGCTGCATTTTCATACAAGAGTTGTGGGTGTTGATTCCTTTGTATGACTGACTTCCCACGCTATCTTCTGTCCAGTCTCTAAATACAAATGATGGCATATTTCATATAACTATGCTTATTTAAGTAAATTTTATTTCCATTGCTCATGTCTGTAGGTCCATTATTAGATACAAGTTTTCGTAGTTTATAATGCTTTTATAGTTGGATTGTCAAATTACAGAGAAATGCTACTACAACTTGGAATCTAGCACCTGAAAATTTGGAATTTGCACAAGTGGGCATTTTAGAAAATGTAATAACTTTATTATAGATTAAATATTGACTTAAGTGAAATATAAATGAAGCCTAACTATGGATGAAACAAATTTGCTGAAAACAAACAAAATAGCTAATTTCATTAGGGAGTTATCATAAAAGTTCATAAGAACAAAAGGAAAAATTTACCTAAATTTTTATGTGAGGTGAAGAGTAATGAACAGAGCAATTCAGAGGAAAATAGGATGGGAGAAAGTATGACAGCAGACACATCTTTTTTCAGATTAGAAGTAAGTTTACAAAGAAAATATGCAAGATCATGACTAGTCAAACCTGCAAATTATGTTCTCAATGACCCACTTGATGACTGACTACTCTGTGTTTCTACTTTGGAAAAGATCTCACTTCCCATATCTCTGTTGGCACTTACCTATCCATGGCTGTCTTTGCTTTGTTTTGCAGAAAAAATAGAAGGGTGAAAACTTGGTTAAGTCTGAATAGAATTAAGTGAAAGATATGCTCCACTAGTGCACCATAAGGCAACTGGCCTGAATAGCTGAAAAAACCCCAGATTATCACTAACATATTTCAGGTCACAGTAATAAAGTGTATGCTTTCTTATCTCCTATCTGTCTCTTCTCATCCCCCTAATGGGAATTACCACCAGGAAAAATTACCAGCAGGAAAAATTGCAGGTGTCTTGAAGGTCATCATCACCACTCTGCCTTTTGGGTACATTTGTGAAGCAAATATCATAGCCCTCCCAAAGACTTTTTTTCAGCCACCTGGTAGTAGTATTTGTTTCTATTTTTCCCTATGGCTGCCTATTAATATGTTTTTTCATCTTGACTAGGAAGCAAGTAAAACTGAACTTGATGATGGATGGTTCGTTTCTTCTCCTTTCTTTTCTCTTTTTTAAGTTTTGTGTTTTTTTTCTGGTAACAGAGAACATATATCGAGGAGTTTGGAAATTTTGCTTTATAACTATTTAAAATAACATCCTCTATTAAAAAAAAAGAATCCAAAACACAAATCAAGCATACAAATCTGAATGTTTTTACCAATCTTTTCTTTCAGAGCTTACCTTTTCAGTGCCTACAGCTAATAAGGAAAATTCTTCCTGTTGGATAATACTGATTTAATGGGTTATGCACTTCCGTAAACGTTAACATGCAAAGCAATTTGAACCCTGAAGAGTGTTCAAATGAGCAAATAATGACCTGTCAGGATGCCTAGGAGCTGTCTTTATGCATACCATATTCCTCCAGCCAGTCTGTTTCTGCTGCATGATTTGATTAATCTGGCCTACAATCTCTTCTACAGCCCTGTAAATATTAATTTTTTTTAAAATAGCAGGTAATTTACAGGTAAGTATAAATAGCAATATGTCTATTGGATGCAAATAAGAAGCAAAATGTTGATTTTGGTCTTATCTGTGATCTTAAGGAAAACTAGGGACTGTATTGATTGCAAACAGTAAAATCTCATTTATCAGTTAAGAAAATAACTCCCTGAAAAATCCAATAAACAAACACGATAATTAAGTAAATGAGAAACAAAACCAAACAACACAAAATGCTAATTAACCAAACTACTCTTTCTAGGAAACGATGGGGAAGTTATCAGGTGTACACTAGGATGTAATTCCTAAGTATATGTTTTTTACTCATACAACCATTTTTTGACCTTCCAAAAGGGAAATCCTTTAGGTACCTGTCAGAATTTGTAAAATCCAAGTAGGGCAGGACACAATATTTGCATGTATTGACATTGTATTGTTTCAGTGGGATGGTAAAGCAATTCATGGTCCCTTTTAAGATATATTTTGATTGCTAGTTACAAGTTAAAACACCCACAATTGCAGCCAGATACACTATAGAAAAAAAATAGTCACATCCTGTGTGACTTTGCAAAATTCTGAAGTTTTCCTATTGCACAGATGAACAAAGCCACAGATTTTAAAAGTGAGATTTGTTTTTTTTNGAGATTTTTTTTTTTGGTTGTTTTTTGTGGTTTTTGTGTTTTTTTTTTTTTTTTTTGTTTGTTTGTTTGTTTGTTTGTTTTTGGTTTTGTTGTTTTATATTTTGATTTTCTAAAACCACAAAAATGCGAGGCAGAGAGTATATATCATTTCAAAACTGCTAGCTGACAGATGATTTTCCTATTCAATTAAAATACTGGAGAGAAGTAGAAAAATAAGTATTATGAATGTGTTGGTGCAAGTCTTGAATATCTGGCAAAACTGTGGACAAAAAAATGGAGACAACAAAAGCTAAGTGAGTCATCTTCATTATTTTTATGATTTCTATGAAAACACTGGCTGTTGACCTGCTCAATCAAATATTTTCCTTTGTATCTTGCTGTGGAAATTATAATGATTTACACTTGTTATTAGGGTTTAACTATGGTGTTCTTACATAGAATTGAAAATCTGTCCTGACCCCAAGCAATTTGTAGGAATCTTGGAGAAGCAGGTTTAGAAGATCTCAATTTCAGTATTTACAGAGAATAACAAAAATTAGTTTCCCTCCAAAGGGAAAAAAAATCCCATCTGCAATCTCCAGAGTATTTGTTTGCTGTGAGCAGTTTTCTTATTGCAAAACTCATTTCCGTCAGTTTTGCAGAGAACAAGATGAGATAAAAGAAAGACAATTTAAAAAGCATTGTGAAAGTTTATATTTATGAGACATAGCTGAAGAAGTTCCTAAAATCTGGGGGAGATTCAACAAGAGAACATATATTCTTCTACTTTTTTTTTTTAATTTTCTATTTCCTTAAAAATGTGATTCAGAATGGATGTTCTTTTGTTTTCTTTACCTCAACTATTTTCACACAAGGTAGAACTTTCTGCAATTGCAATTGAGCTACAATGACTCATTCCTCCTCTGTTTGGAATGCAAGATCTGATATCAAATTGATCTTTTTTGAAAACAATAACTTAGAAAATTTAAAAATACATAATACTTCTACAAGGAAGTTAATATTAAAATACTCCAATATGTCATTACAGGGAGGCAAGTTCATTTTCTGAAACACATAAATGTCAGTTTTAGTAATGACTTTCTAAGGAGTTCATTGCAATAATGGTGTTAAAGGTTGCAGGACGTGAATTGTACCACTTTTATAAAGATACTATTCTAATGTAATACAAATGTTAAGTGCTATTTCTAATAAGATTTCTTCATAGTCTTTATAGACGGCTAATGTCTCCAAGTAAACAAAGAATTTAATGAAAAAACACAGATGAATGTCCCACATGTTTCTAAATGGAGACATATATACAAATCTGTAAATATATACACTTAAATCTGAATATTGTTGAAGAAAAATTGACAGCCTTATAATATATTTTAATATATTTCCTGCTATAATAATACTATACAACCAGATGCCTTAAATGTCAAATTGAATTTCTAGGAATAGAGAATTCACATTTCATTAGTACCTGAGCTGGACTGATTTGACAATTCACCTTAACATGTCCTTTATTTCAATCTTAAAGAAATATTTCTTGTTCTCCTACTATAAAATATTGTGTATATCCATAGAAGAAGACATTGCTATACATTACCTTGTTCTCATTTGATGCAACCGTGAGTAGATATTTGAGGTTTTATGATATAATCCAGCTAATTGAAATATCTCTAAGTGCAACTTTCATGGTCTCTTGTAGTCTTTTTGTTTGGTTGGGCTGTTTTTGGTTGTGGGTTTTTTTTCTTTGATTTTTTTTTCCTTTGTTTTTTCTTTTTTTAACATTTTTTTTAGGGATGGAGAAAGACCAAGAATAACCACGAACACAGTCCAGGAACGGTAGAAAAAAGCTCATAGCAACACTGAGACTCCAGGTAGGTGGGTGTTAACCAATAGATCACTACTTAGTGTTATTTTACATTGATTCAGTTCCAAACATTGGAAACATCCATAAAAGTATGAAAATATTGGTTATCCTGAATTCTCTCTTTTAAGTGTTAGTATAATAAGATCAAATGCATTCTTCTAGTGCTTCTTCATGAGTTACATAGAACAGCATTAGGAAAATAGGTGTCTCTCTGTATAAATAGTATAAACAGTAATATTCAGTGTGATAATCTAGGGAAACATACTTTTCATCAGGTGCTTTTGATATTTTGAGAATATTAGGATGATGAAGCCTTATATCAGGACCAATAGTATTTATGCTATTAGATATATATATTATACATGTTATGCATATAATAGACAGAAAGAGAACGTACTTTAAGTCATGATGTTCATTACCAACTATCCTGGCACATGTCTAAAAGAAGCTCAAGAGAATAATATTTATTCTCAAACAGTGTGTTGGGGCCTCCATTGAGGCACTGCCTTAAGGTGCATCTTTGTTCTTCTTTACTAAGCTTAGGTGAAAATACTTTCTGATCAAAGCCTCCTCAAGTTTTTATTAGAGGATAACTTAGGATAACCAACTTTTTGTAAAAGAAATCTAACAAAGGCACCAAAAAGAGAAAAGGGCTTGTAAAGATATTTTTATTTCCTTGTTTAGATAGCAAAGTTATCTGCAATCCACTAATTTGTCACAGAATTTTCACAGTTTCATCCACCACCAAAAAAAGTTTTTATTTACATGTCCTGTCTCTTTTTTTTTTTTCCCCTGCACTTCTCAGTAGTCCCTTGAAAATCTCCTTCCTGTATTCTCTCCTCAGCTTCACCCTTCTGCCACATCATCTCAAAGTCTCTCCCCATTACACACACAAGTTCAGCTCCTGCCCTGGAATTGCTGCTTTCCCTCACAGGTCTCCAGCTTGCTGCCATGCCACTTTTAAGAGAATGCATCATTAAGGATATGGACAGCTAAAATCAGTTATGTAGAGGTGACTTTAGGGAAACTCAGACTCACAAAAGGTGATGCTCACTGGTGATATCAAGGGCAAAAAGAGGAGCTTCTGCTGCTACACTAGTAGTAAAAGGCTGAAAAGGGAAAATGTGGGCTCTTGACTGAATGGAGTGGAGGACTTTGCGGTAGAGATACAGATAATGATGAGGTTCCATTGCATTGTTTGCCTTAGTCTTCTTCCTCAAAAACATCTCCTAGGACTCTATCCTCATGGAATAGGTTACAGAAGGATGAGAATTGAAAGTGGCATATAAGGATTCACTCTGGTATGACTTGGGTGAAGTCAATGCACGTGAGTTCAGGAGACACAACAGTCTGACTCTAAGGGTGCTGAGAGAACTTGATGATTTCCTTGATAAAGAAAAGAAGGTAAAGATGAATAAGCCTGTTAAAAGAGACCTTAATTTACATAGGTGTAAAGATTGTTTTCTTTTCTTTCCACTAAGCTCTTGTCCAGCAGCATAAGGCCGTTTCCATGTTGTTAGTGGAGGGCAGAAGAAACCTTCAGACTGAGATTCAGAACTCCTTTAAAGACAAAAGTGGTATCAAAATATTGGAATTTTGAACAACCCTATTAGTTTTGTTGCCTAAAAATCAGGAGCTAAAAAACTCACCAGGCTAATTTAGTAGAGATAAGATGTAGAGCAGGCCTTTAATGAAGGCCTTCTGAGACAAGGAGTACCAAAAAGGCACGTGTCCACGTCCAGGGGTTTCACAATTTATGGTCTGATCCAAGAACTACCCATCCCTAGATCTGTCCCCCTGGCACGCCTCCCTGGAAGTTGAGTTGGAGGTCCCAAGACCCCTTTCTTCCTCATCTTCCTCTTCTTCACTGCATGTATTGTTTTTGGAACTTCTCCAAGGCTCTGGGCTTGAAGTTTGATTTGACTATGATGGTATCCTGTCGTTCAGGCCTTGGGTGTGTATGTTCTTAAACAGAATGTGTTTACTATAGTCCTGCCTTGAAAGGAGCCTAAATAAGCTTAAAGAATTTAGAAAATTCAATATGAAATGGAGGAATAGGGTTTGGTAACTGTTAACTACCATTCTGAAGTATGAGAAACTACACAGCTACATTAAAATCTACAGAAAGCTAAAAGTCCTAAAAATTCTAAGGCATCAGTTTCCCCAGAAGACCAAAATGAAATAGAGTATTTGTTTGTTGCTATTATCTTTCCATTCACCTTAGGTGTATCTACTGGTAAAGGAAATTGCAAAGACAGAAAGCTAGCACTGGTGTCAGGAGAGAGATGCAGTGTGGGTGCAGTGTAATAAAACATGAAGATAATTAGGAACTCTGAGAAGCCTGAGGAACTGGGAAACCAAAGAAAGGAACACTCTAGTACAGCTCCTCTCCCTTTATTGCTTAGGACTATCACCTAAAATTAGCTTAAGTACTTCTTTGCAGAGCACACAAAAATACTCCTTTATTGCATGTCATTAGCCTTTTACTCCTGATTCATCTAGATAGCATACATGTAAGCTGCCATGCATTCACATAGTAAATATAAATATAATTTGCAAATATTTTATCAAAATGTTTGCATTTCTGTGCCTAATTCTCTACAAACACTGATTAGTAATAACTTATGTTATTGATTCCATTAGTGCATGTTACTGGAAAACTGTTATTGGTCAATGTTATTGGTCAATGTGGCAAGCACTTGAAAAGCATTACATTTGTAGTTCATTGCAGTAGGAAAACTTATTACCAACAGAGATCCACAAGGGAACAGATACCCAGCAAAAAAATGGATAGTCTGTCAAAGAAATCTTAGCATATATTTTACAGCCTGAATGGAGGGCATTTATTGCTTACAAAATCAAATCTCTTTTTGAAGAAATCATGATGCCATGGGAGCCTAAGAGGTTTTAGGGAGAAAAAAAAGATATTTAATAAGTGAAATTCAATTGAAACAGAGAGCAATAATGTATATTCAGTAAGCAGTTGGAAATTAAACTGCTAAATGTAACTTCAATCTTACATTCTCTAGATTTAATTAAAAGTTAAATCTGAGCTTTAGAGTATGAAAGAGTGAAAGAACCACAAAAATTGACTTTAAGAATATGATAAATGTGTGCTGTACATCTACCTGTTAGATCTGTAAATCTAATTATGGCAGAAGAGGAGATAGTCTGAATTCTCTGAGAACACATCTTCCCTTGATAGAGTGGCATTCTCTCCTCTCCTTCCTCCACTCGCTTTCTACTCTGTCACATAACAGGGAAATAATTTCAAAACTGAAAAATTTATAGCACAGAATGATATTCATAGAACACAACACTTCTGAATGAATGTGTGGTTAACCTTTGATATGCAGTCATAAAACAGAAAGCTGGTATTATAGAGGATTAAGTTTGGGGCTGATTAAACTCAATGGCAAACATTCTATCGGTCTTGAAGAATCAGGGTTTTGACTGTGCATTCTATTTGGCATTTTAAGGCCAAGATGGAGATTTATAAAGTCAAAAACCTTGGCTCTGTCTTAGCATAAATCCAAAATGTTGGGTGTATAAGGTATAAATGAGTCCATTTGCAAGTCCTTTGATATATAACCATTTCAGACTCAAAAGGTCATTGCAGCTTCAAAGTGACAACACAACCATATATACTGAATGTCTCTTTTTCTATTAAGAAATTCACTAAAGGTAAAATTACAATCAACTCTAAATGGGTTACAATCTAAACATGGTGTGGCAAATACCAACAAGCCAAGGCAAATTGTAAATTCTAATCTCTGAAAAGCAAAGGTAAGATAAAACTTACTTTAGTAATCAGGGGCTAGTGTGGAGAAAGACTGTTTAAACTTAAATTTTGAATCTTCTTGAAATAGAAGTGAGCTATTTGAAAAATTATTTCATTATTCCATTCTAGCCAGTGCAGCCACATATGTCCTCTTAGGTCTTCAGTCTTTCACTATAAACACATGCACCATGTGCTAGCAGCAAATACGATACCTATTTCAGAGTAGGAAGGTAAAAAAGAAGTTTGCTAATGGTTAACTTCTTCCCCTCTTCAACTGCAACACTCTTCTGGAAGGGATATAGGGGAACACCTGCTCTTTTTCTCATCCCATCAGTTGATGGCCTTTTTGATTTCAAGCCTTCTCATTTGTTTCTGCAAAAACTCAAAAAAGTTGCAGTTGGGAAGAAGAACAGAAGTTACAGTACATCTATAAGGAAGAGATTGGGGATCAGCAATCTCAACCTTTTTGTCACACTAAAGTGGCTGATTGAGACCAGACATGACTGAAATAAAGTGCACTTTGCATATGACTAATGTGTTTTAGTGTTGGTTTGTGGTTTTAATGCTGGGACTGTAGAGAAAGAGAGGCCCAATGAAAGATGGCTTCCTTTAGTCAGTAATGTCAAACAGCCACCAAAGACAGGGAAGAGCTTAACACTGAAAATAAACAACTATTTATTAGCAGTGCAGGTGTTGACTGTACAACAAATTCGTCTGTGTAAAAGAAAAGCCTGAGTCTTATGCAAAAGAAAACCTCAACTTGTCCAAAAAGTGAGACTTGCAATTTTTGTTTTTATTAGGGGAAAATCAGACCAGGTTTGAGAGCCTGAGACAGGCAAAGCTGCTTCAGCTCCATGCCCCCAGGTTCAACAGGTAGCAAGGCTGAACACTCTTTCGCAGTATGCACATGCAGAAGTTTATAGAGCACAGGCATAAACCACAGGCATACAGGTCTGGCCAAACGTATCTACACAGCAAACTGACAGAGCACTCCCTTGAGCAAGATGGCATGAATGGCTGCATCCTGCTCCCCTCTCTGACTGAGTAGGAAGAAGCTCTGCTGGTGGGAGTATGTATTGGGCACATGTACAGAGTGGGTGGCCCCACAGCTGAGTTCAGATACCCAGTCTGCCCAGCTGCTGGTACTTTAACATAAGCTTCCGAGGCTACAGCCCTGCTCTAGCTGCTGTCACAAATACTCTCTCACACACACAACAAGCTTGGGCTCTCCTGGTCCCCAATAACCACCCCACATCTCATCCCTGTGGTCTCAGAGACCCATTTACCCTCAGGCTCCCAGACCACTATACCTAATTGGTGACTTACCTGGTTTGATATTTTCTGGCAGTCACACACTCATTTACATGCCCACACTCACTCCGGTGGCTGGCACCATGGGCACACAGGTCCCCAAGACCTGAGGCCCCTCTCCAGTTGAGACATCAACATCCACCCACTGGGGTCTCTGAAGCTGCTGCCACGACAGACACACAGACCCTGACTGCAATCACACCCCCATACAACATACACATGAGAGACCCTCATCTAGGAAAAGAATAAAAAGGAATATTAAAGGAATAAAAGTAATTTTCAAAACAACACTTTTAAATAAGCAGTTTTCATGCTTTCAAGTTTACCAACCACTATTCTCCAGTACTCAAGTTTCCAAATGAACACTCATATACTGAAAAATGCAAAAATGGACTGAGTAGAACTATAATAGGTCTAAGTTTAAGTAACATTTCACTTCAAACAGAGAAAATGTCAGCAATTAGCGTCCTGTATTTTCCCCAACTGTTCAAAATTCTGAGAAAAAAAATTAGTTCTGAGGTAGTTAGTTACCATTTAGAAGTAGTTTAAACAGAGTTTTAAACAAAATTTATTCCCAAAAGACTGGTAATTTTACCCCTATCAGTCATCTGTAGAAGAAATATCTGGTATGTGCATATTCTCATTTGGAGCCTATTTGTGAGTTTGAGGACCAAGTCCGACAAAACAGATTTCATATTTGATAAATAAACCCCCAAAATTTAGAAAATAATTTTAAAAACATTTTTACAATTTATTACGTGTTGTCAGTTATTATGAGTTGTCAATTTCCTTCTGGACCAAGAAGCGGAAGCCAGGTAAGATACCTCAGAACATCTCATGGCTTGGCTTCGTGAACCAAGATTTCAAAGGGCTCTACCCGCGCTTGCTACAGCTGATGGCTGAAAAGGCCAATGCATGACAGACAAGTCCAGTTGCAGAAGGGACAAGAGAAAGATTCCCCAGGCGGCAACGACTGGACGCGATTCTTTCTGAGTTGTCTTTTCTCCTCGAGAGTGATCCTGCGTGAGTTCTCGAAGGAGGCGGCAGCATTATAGATGGTTTGTCTCCAGGCCTCCCGATTAGAGGCCAGAGCAGACCAGTGATGATGGTCAATATGACCAAGTCTGAGATGTTGTTTCAGGGAGTCCTTGTATCTTCTTTTCGGGGCTCCTCTCTTGCCACAGCCAGTGGCAAGTTCACATAGAGCACGATCTTAGGGAGGCAGTGGTCCTTCATCCTGGAGACGTGCCCTGCCCAACACAGCTGTGTTCTCAGCAGCACGGCCTCGATACTTGTGACTGCTGCCTGTTCAAGAACAGACGTATTGGTCACATAGTCCGTCCAGTGGATATTGAGGATTTTACGGAGGCAGCGTTGATGGAACTGTTCTAAGAGTTGCAAGTGGTGGCGGTAAATGACCCAAGACTCAGACCCGTACAAAAGAGTAGACAGTACGATGGCTCTGTAAACACTGATCTTTGTACTTTTCTTCAGGTGTTTATTTTACCAAACTCTTTTATGGAGTCTACCAAAAGCTCTGTATGCCTTTGCCAGCCTCTTGTCAATTTCTTTGTTGATCTTACCATCTGAGGAGATGATGCTTCCCAGGTAATTAAATTGCTGGACTATTTTGAGTTCTGAGTTGCCAATGGAGATATGGGGATGATGGATGACTCCCTGAAGTTAAGGCTGATAGAGAACCTCTCTCTTCTTCAAGCTGACTTCCAGCCCAAAAAGCTCAGCAGCCTCTGCAAAGCAGGATGTTAAACGCTGCAGAGCTACTTCTGTGTGAGCGACGAGGGCAGCGTCGTCAGCGTAAAGCAGCTCATGGATGAGATGGTTTAGGGTCTTGGTGTGGGTCTTCAGTCACCTCAGGCTGAATAGGCTACCGTCTGTATGATATCGAATGTATTCACTATTTATCAGACTGCTCAGGTGAGGTTTGAATCAGTGCTATATTGCCCCCGCTGCTCTGAGACTGATATTTGACTCTGAAGCTGGATTACATATCCACATGGATTTCTGGCAGGAAAGGACTGTAGAGCTGCCATACCCAAACCCAGGTGAAAGTGAATACAGATATTTTGAAATCACCAATTTGGAAATAAAACAGATACTGGGAGCAGATATTTCCTTTCTTCTTCTTTGTGAAAATTTTAAAAGAGGTTGTAGGATTTAGGAGAGAAGAAAACGAGTAGAGTGAAGTCTTCTTTAAAACCCTGCCTCATCCATGAATTTCCTTATGAATTTTCTCTGCATTCATTTGGTGATAGTTCACCTCTTCTCTACGTAATTAAATGGTACCTCCTATACTCATTGTGTTGCTGTGAGCTTAAAATCCATTAAAATTGCAGTGGTAAAGGTGGTAGTCAGCTGAAAAGTACAGTTGGATATTGTGATGTGTTTATGCCAATAAAATAAGAATGATTATTAATGTTGGCTGTGACTAAAGTAAAATCTATTAAAATTAGTTGATTAGTCATGAAAATGTTTTCAGTTTTTTATGCTCAGCTATGGTATCGAGAACCTCATTAAGACAAATATTTAAACTCAAAGGAAAATGCCAGACTGATTGGATGAATTCTGCTTTTGGTAAATCAGGATTTTATTATAATAGCTACAATTAAATAGGTGATTTCCTTAATGTACCCTTCTAAATTCTTACATTTTATCAAATTTAATATGTTTGTAGTTACTTTCTTGTATTTAATTTCCTACATGTTATTCCTGTCCTGATTGCTACAAATTTCGCTTTTTTTCAGACATTAAGTATGAAACCCGTTGATATGTTTAATAAGAATCCATGCTACTGAACTGTTTAATCTGTCAATTATTCAGTATCTCTGATAAAGATTACTCAGTCTTCCTGACTCCAAGTCATCTGAGCTTTATTTCACCTTAGCTGTTATAATTTGCATTTCTATATATCTTTCTCATTAGCCATCCTGCCTTTGTCACTGTGTTATGGATTTCTCTTTATTGAAAACTGAGATGAAGCATTCATTTAATTTTTGAGCCAGACCCATGTTATCTTTTAGACAATACTCACTTTTAACACATTGCTGCTCCACTTTTTTCTCTATTTTCTCGAGAACCTTTCTCACTTGTTATAATTGCCTTTGCGAGGTCTATCTCTGGCTGACTTTCAACAATTCTCATTTTATGAATAAGTATAAGGGAGATCCACCATTTCAATAGAATTATCCACGTACTGAGATACAGTTCTGCCATTTATTTATCATCAGTAGCTTTTCTGTTACAAATCCAGTTGACAACAACTCTTTTTGCTCAGTAACCTTAATCTTCCACTGCATATTGTTTATTATCCTCTCAACACCACATACTCTCCATTATGTCACAAACAGCAGAAACTTACAAATCATATTTAAAAAGGGCCAACTGAAAATAGTGCAGGAGTCATATGTACCTAGACATTGTGAACTCTGAACTTCTTTGGACAATCAGAACTTTTTTCCAGACAGACATGTTATGCTGCAGCCTTTCTCCACTATCTGATTTTGGCTGCATCTTGGATGTGCCTGTTCACTACTTACTTTTCTTTAGCAGAATAAGACTTAAGTAGAATCATGGAATCATTAGGGTTGGAAAAGACCTATAAGATCATTGAGTCCAACCATCAACCTAGCACCACTATCAAGTTCACCACTAAATCATGTCCTCAAGTGCTATATCCACATGTTTTTAAACACTTCCAGGGACTGGGAGTCTACCACTTCCCTGGGCAGTCTGTTCCAATTCTTTACAACCCTTTTTATGAAGAAATTTTTCTTAATATCTAATCTAAACCTCCCCTGGCACAACTTAGGGCTCTTGTCCTGACATATGTACATACAAATAAAAATACAAATATATCTAATAGACAGCTCTGTCCTGAAAACAATTCATGCAGAATGTCGTCAAAGAAGAAATCAGCATGATGTACCACTGGCTTTAGAAAAGAGTAATCACTGGAGTGGTATCTAGTATAGATTTAGAAAAAGAAGGCAGGCCAAGATGATCCTAATTCTTTGCAGAGCTTGGGCCTGATCAGAGAGTGATGGAGACAAACTATGGTTTAAGTACTTTCAGTTCTTGGTTGTGTAAGATCAGATCAAGAACAGTGCCCAGTGACTGAAGTCTAAAAGTATAATGCTGTTGTACAGCAGAAGCAATTTTAATACAGTTAGATCAGGCAGAGAAGCACAAAGCTTTGCAATGGCTCCCAGCTGGCTAAAATCAAGGATGCCATAGTGAGGGGCAGACACATGGTGAATCTTCCTTGGAGGGAAGCTCTAACCATGGAAGCATGGAAATGAAGCTCTCTGAAGTATAGTTTTTCCTTTAGACCATTCTCTTTAGTATCACAACACTCTAAGACATACCCCAAAACTAGGCATATTTGATACTTAAAAAGCTTCCTAATCCTAGCCAATGGCTAAAACATACTTTTACACAGAGACATGCTCTTATTTTCTTTAGAAAAGCGTATAAATGCATATCTCAATGCTGTTAATATTCTTTCAATCAATAAAAATGATATGCTCTTTGAAATGACGTTATCATAAGTAGATTATATGTAGTTTCTATACTCACATCCTATACATTGAAGAAAAGGTATAAAGTTTGTGATGTTTTGCTGCTAAAAGGGACAAAATGTCTCAGTATACAAAACAAAATCTCCCTCTGTTTCTTTTCCTCCTTCACTTTTTAACAATACACTGAGGAATTTTTTACAAGAGCTGCATATTCCTCATCACAAGTAAAACTTCACTTTTTTTTCTGTCTGTGGAGATGGTAATTATAGGTTTTCACTTCTAATATAAAATAGTTGTTAGGGTGACTATGTGGTTTTCTGGGGGTGGGGGTGGAACCTAACAAAAAATTGAAAGCATCAGCATGAATCTTGATAATGGCTACCTCAATGGATTATTTCCTAGTATCATTTACTGGCAGAAGAAATTAAACCAGTGGGAGCAAGATATTTTTCATAAAATGGCAAGCTTCTGGTTCTTCCTCAAATAACAGTCACCTGATGCCCAGAGGTCAGATCCAACCACCCCAGTTGTAGGGCAGCATGACCACTTCTAAAGGCAAATAAAAGGAGGTAAAAGCAAATTTTTTTTCATCTCCGCACGAAAGGTTCCCAAAGAACCAACCAACCAAACAAACAAAAAAACGTCAGGAAGCCCAAATAGAACAGATTAATCACTTCCTACATCTCTTAAAAGGACAAATCCAAGTCTTCCAATTATGGCACAGAATGGAAACGAAATACTTTTGTTCATGGTTGCTTGTTCACTTCCCCCACTTCTTGTTCACTAATATATATCTGCCTTGTACTTGAGCCTCAGTCTGAGGCATTTTTTAGCAGCACATTGGAAGGCGACAACAACAGAGATGGCAAAACAAAGCAAATTCCCTGTTTTTCTCTCAAAAACAGCACTAGATGCACAATTCAACCAAACAACTGCTTTACACACACTGGAAAAAGGGTGATAGAGTCAACTGGTCTCTGATGTTACTGATGTCAAGGGTCTGTCTACCTGTACGACTTAATGAGATGATTCATAGCTGATGCAAACTATGGCAGTTTATATCACTGAAATAAAACCTCTAGATTTTAATTTTATTTAATATGAAGAAAAAGCTAGAAAGTTAGGAACAACATACAGCTTTTCAAGCTTATTTTTGCACTTCATACAAGTAGTTTGTGTTGTGAATTGCCATCTGTGTGGTCACAATTACCTTTCAACCACTTAAAAATTGACTTAGTTCAGGATAGGAATAGAAAATATGCAGAATTCTGACTGTTGCTCTGTTTCACTGTTTGTTGAGAACAAACAAAAACTGAAAGAGTAACAACCAGAGGGAGTTCTGGTGTAAGCTAATGAGAGTTAGATCACAGAAAGTTCCTATCCCAGATATTCAGCTCATGATTATTGATAGGGAAAACCCAAAAAAGGTAATTACAGAGAAACAAACTTTACATGGTAAGATTAGCTGAAAGTATTTGGAATTATGAGGGGAAAAGGTAGTTACTCGCTTCTTAATTTCTCCTGTGTTCAAAAATCAAAGTTTGTTTTTTAATACTCTTCATATAAAATTTAATAAAAGAAGAAGCCAGGTTTTTAAGTATCATGAATCTGACAGTCAATTCAGTGAAAAAAAAACTAACCAACTCAAAAAATCATGCAGCTGGAAATTCCTCTCTTAGTAAAGAGATGGGACTGAGAGACATACACAACATTAAGCATGCTTTAGAGTGTTCCTATTAAAGGCTCGTGTCTTACTAAAGCAAAAACATCATAAACCTCCAGGTAGCACTTTAAACCACTTAGACTGAACCTCCTGTGCTCAGATGCTTGGCATTTCGGAACTAGCTAATTAATGCCAATATTTAGCACAAGAACAGGTGGGAAAACTAATGACTAATTTCTTCTCTCTTCCAACTGAACAACCACCACTGTCTTTTAAAAATACAATTCTTATCACTGCCTGCTGTTTCCATTTCTTGTCAACCTTGTTGCTCCGACAGAGGGCTGCAATAAACGAACAGCTGGATGCATCATTCTACTGAAAGTGGAAAAGCTTAATTTCTGCAGCAAGCGCAGTGTCTTAATGTGCTCATGTTGCCTCCCTTGCATGGGTCAAAAAATGAGAACTCTTCAACAGGAGGATCAACATCATGTGTGCTGCAAGTGACACTAGTTCACTTTGCTAAACTAAGTAAGCTCCATTAGAAGTGGAAGGGAAAAGAAAGGTACAGGGGGTTTTACCATTTTTCAGGCATACATGATAAAAGCAAAGGAAGACAGGACAGATCATAAATATTCAGACTTTCTGTTTAGCAACTCAGTAATAAGGATATTCATCCAAGTTGTTGGTAAGTGGATACAAATGTCTGCTCTGAATCAGCTGAAAGAGAATTTTACTTAAATGTGCATGGGTTGAAGAACAACGTGTTCAACTTTTCTCAGCTCAACTTCACTCTGTCTCTGCTAAGTAGATTGCTAGTACTTAGATACATAGCAATAGTAATTTCCTTTTTCTGGCTGAAAGACCTTGCCAGTGACCACACAAGATTTTATCAGGCAGATCTAGGCCTATAGCAACTACTTCATCTTTAGTCTTGACATTCCCCAAGGTTTACATAAACAACTGAGCTAAGGAAAATTATTAAAATGCTTAGAAGAAGAATATGATCCTAGATCTTTTCCCAATGACACACATAAGAAACACTGACAAGGTGCTATCAATGCCTGCTAAGAGAAGGAGTAAGTGAACTACCCTTCACCATAGTTAAAGACAGTGCAATTCATGCTGGGAAACTGTGTAGGGCATTACTTCTGCTTTGGCCTTGGGCTGATCAAGGGCTGGGAATTTTTGCTGCAACTTTTTTTCTCTTGAGAGAAAAATGTCAAGGAATTTTTGATTTTGTTGTTGTTGTTGTTGTTGTTGTTGTAGTTGTTGTTTTTCTTAGATCTAAAGGAAGCCATTGAAAATTTTCAAAAATATTTTAATTGCAGCAGAAAATGTTCAGCAAAATTCCCATACATCTGCAAGTGTTTTTAACTGCTATAGAACAGTCTCTTTGGTAGCCTAACACCACCAGAGTAAAATCCTGTTTATCAAGCTTTTGAACTGCATATGTGGCAAAGTTTGATAGAGTGTAAATGTTTAGTACTAGCTAAAGACATAGAGAACAGAAATGTTGAAATCACAGGTGAAATATAAAAAAAAAATAATATTTGATTGATAAAGAATAAGTTTGCTGCTTTCACATGTGAGTTCAACTGTGTGTTCACTTCATACTGTCTTTGAAAGGGGCTTTTCCTTATATAGGTCCTGTTGGAAAGCTGAGCTTATTGACTTTACAACAAGAACTAGTAAGAATCTAGAGGGAATTAATAAGTAATAATTAGAAAAAAGTTACAAAGATTTCACTTCTTCAGATTCTAAGAATTTCTGTATATTCAGTTGTTTTGTTTTTAAGCACCATGTAAACAGTATGAATTTCAAAGTCCATCATATGTTGGCTGGGTTGGGGAATTGAGCTGGGTGGGGGAAATAAATTGAAGAGATTTTATTTAAAAGTATCAGTTTAATAAAAGGAGGCTCTTTAAAAGAAAAAAAAAGATTAATTTACAGGAGCCCAGCTTTATAAATAACAGTCTATTTAATCAAAAGACATAGGGAACATATTTCTGTGCAAGGCAATGTCAAGTTTATCCGCTCCACGCAGTGACCATTGTGTCCACATGCATAAATCCTTTTCAGGGGTTAAGTTTAGTAAGTGTGTGTAAGAATTGGTCAATTGTTCTAACATCCACTAGTGAAGCAACAGAATTTGTCACTAAAATCTAGTACAGTTTTAGTCTTTTGAGGTTTAATACAAAACACCATATTGCTACTGCATAGGGTCCTAGTTCTGAAAGCTCATTTTTATAGTCATTATCTTTTATTTGTCCAAATTCAATGAAAAATTCAATGCTCAGTTGATTCCTCAGCTGACATTAACCAATGGAAATGAGAAGTCTCACAGAGCAGAAAGATAACTTTTGCCTGCATATTTAGGATGGAAAAATACATATTTTTATTTTTTTTTTTACCAGCCCATTAAAAATAGAAGATTTTTTGGGAAAAAGAAAAAACGTTGCAGTATGATATGAATATGATATCTATCCATTGAATTGTATATATCCATAATATGGAATAAGAACGAGAAATTTGAGCCCATTAAGTGCAAGTACGCTGGACTTCTGCATTGTTTGTCCAAATAGTATTAGTTTTCCTCTGACTGTGAAATTGTCTCTTTAGGGATAGATAACTCATTCCACAGCATTATCTAATCATAATATTTCAGTATCAAAATCTGAAAAGTGGCACTGAAAATGGATAATTTATATTAATTCTTTAGCTGCTGAACTTTTGAATTGTAAGTCAAAACCCCCTCTAGTTCATTAAAAAATTAAAAAAAAAAAAGAAAGGACAGAAAGCTAAACTTTAAAAATTTCTGCCTATATCTGATGATTACGTATCAGCAGGATTTTTAAACATGCAACCATGAATGACTACTTCCAGAACAATAATTTTCCTCATTTGGAAGTAGTCACCTAACAGCAGATACTATTTTAGTAACTGCCCAATGTGTGAACATAATAAGTGATTAGAAGGAAAGATAACAATGTTTTCTTCTTTCCTATTCCTTAGATAGACAGGTATTAATCTACAACAAAGGACAGCCTCATCTATAAAATTGGAATGTGACTCTGGGCTCCAGCAAACGAACAAAAGGCAGAAGTACTTATGATGGAACAGAACTTCAGGCAGACTTTAGATTACATTAGATTTCATCAGAACATAAGCTAATGTGTTTAACTTTATAAAAGAACAGGAAATCTGGAAGATAAAATAGAAATAAAACAGATTTATAAATCAGCACATCTTTGTCTCCCACATGTCCTTGCAGAACAATTTTCTCTGAGGTTGCACTCAGATGACGAATAGCTCCACAGTTACCTCTAGGACTTCCAGAAGTGTGTTTCTTTGGAAGTGTGAATCCTTATTACTTTCAGGACTCCACTCCATCCCAAAAGCTCCCTCTCCTACTTTGCCCGATGCTGCACCCTCCTTACAGAGGTCTGATTACAAAAAAAATGTTTAGCCTACCTTTATTCTGAGCATGAATATTATTTATTTAATTTATTTATTTTTATCCCATTTATATACATATATAATATACATATTTATCTTGTTTCTATATTATATCCTATTTATCCTATAAGATTCAATTAGGACATTAAAAGCAACAAATTAAATACCAGAGTTGAATTATAATACTTTTTCAATTTGACTAAGCCTTCTCACATCCAACTGAATGCAGTTAGAAGCTGTAACATGTTCAAACATGCCACTGTGTCTATCAGTCAATAGAGTAATAAACAATGTTGTCAAATAGAAAACTAAACTATGTTTATACTTTTATCACTATGCGTAGTTGGAAATGATAACTTTTATTTTTTTAGTTAAATTGCATTATCTATAATAGATATGTGCATAATTTTATATTATGAATATGATCTGATTTATAAATTCTGGACTGTCACTTCTCAGGTGACAGTTATGTCTCAAAATTTACATGGATTATTATTGAGAGAACCAGCTTGGAAATATCTGCAGATAAAGATGTTGGTTCCATAGCAATTCTGTGATTATTATCTGCCAAACCTCTCCATCCTCTGCAAACAATTTTAATAGAACATGCCAGATCAGAGCTTTGCAGAAGCTGCCAGTTCTATCTTGTAGTAACATTTAAGACTTTGGCATTTGTTCAATTACAGACTGGAATAAAGGCAAGTTTATAAAGTGTTTAAGTAAAAACTAAATCTCAATGTATAGATTTCCCCATGAGATTTTCCACTCAGTAAAACACATATATAACTTCATACCCTTAGAGCACAGGCTTCAGACATACTCATGGCATTTGGGTGCTGATTCAGATGCAATTTTCCACGTTTCAATTTGTGCTGACAAGAGCAGTAATGTGAGTCGAGATCTCCCACTTTTCACAACACCGCCCTTCCCATGTGTTATTCAGCTGTGTGCTGGACATTTTGTCCAGAAGGATACTGTGAGACAGTATTGAAAGCTTTACTGAAATCCAAAAAGATTGCATCAAATGGCTTCCCTCGACCAAGTAGATGAGTTTTCTTGTCATAGAAGGTGACATCTTAACCAAAAGTGCCTAACAGTTCTCTCATACTATTTCAACTGGAAAGAGATACACTTATAATTCCCTTGAAAATTATCCCAAACCATTGCAATTTCAGTAAAACTTTATAAATAATGTTAAATTTTTCTGTTCTTCCTCTGCCACTATCTTACGAAGAATAACAGCATGGCCCTTTAGTTGATGTCTCCTGATATGTAGATCATTTCTTCAGAGTAACATGCATCAATTAGAGCACTATTCCTGTTCACCCAACCTGCAGTGGAAATTTGAGACCCAAATCAACCCTATAATTCTTCAAGTAACATTACGTCTAATTTCTTGCAAAGTTGGAGTAGGTAAGAGATGACTGCATACTGATCTGTAAACATAGCTTAAAGTTGCCTTTATTAGTCATTTTTCCTCATTTTCTTTTATGAAACTTTTAGTAGTCAAAGCTTAGAGGTTATGCAACAACAATACACTCTTTCATAAAACCTTTCCTTAAGAAACAGCTTCTTTTACATTAGAGTAGTCAAGTGCAAGACAATCCAGAGATGGAGCAGAAGGAACTGGTGGTAGGTTTACATGGGTTGGGTTGTGTAGAAGTCTGCCATCAGTGGGGAAACAGTTAAGTGAATTACTTGTTAGTAATCCATAAAGAAATAAAGCAAAAGGCCTTCACTAACAATTAAAGAAAGATTTAAAAAAAGTTTCAGCTGAGCATTCACTCACGGGGTAAACATCTTTGATTTTTTGGTGAATATCTTATTGCCACAAATTCTTTTGAAATTCCTGAATAATTTTTTTTTTTTTTTCCAAGTCATAAATGAAACACAGATTTGTGAAGTTACCAGGAAAGATTTCTTTTTGTTAGGTTGTTTTAGAACTGAATATTATGAAGTTCTTTGTAATTTCTCCTACTGTAAAACAGCCAGTGACAGAAACAATTGAGCATACAACCATGTATCAAATAACAATTACAAATTACTAACTATTGATAGGTTTTTCTTGGAAGCAGAAGAATGTGACAGAAAGGTAGGATTTGCTGTCTCTTATTAGAGAGCAGAGTTGTTGGAGCAGTTATTTTGCTTCTCAAGTTACATGATTTAATAAACTTTACAGGAAAAGCTCCTTCAATATGCACAGTTATGTGCTAGTATTTATGTTGGTAGGTGGAGGAATTCTGACCCATGCAATAATCAGATGGGAATTTAGAGCAGAGATAATTCTGTCATTGTAAAGTCTTGCTATCGATTAAAATATCATCTATTCTGAAAAGAACAAGTGATCAGAACAGTAGTTTCTTTAGATGTCTTAAGTTGTTTATTAGTATTCGAAGCATTTTTCATTCATCATTCTCAACACGCTATTAGACAAAATATAGTTTGCAAACTCAAACTATCTTTAAATGTAAGAAAGTAATATTTCTGAGACTATTTGCACTTAAAGGTTTTGCCGTGCTGAGCCAGAACTAAAATCTGCAGTGCTGGTGTTTCTAACTACCACACTACTGTTATTTATGTAGAATATAGGCTGATTGCTGTCCTGGATCATTGGATGAAGTCAGCATGTGATGATTTTATGGTGTGAAATATAAGGAAAAATAAGCAAAAGGACACAAATATTTACTTTGAATAAGAGTTTTTTTAGTCTTAGGGTCCTTCTGCTATGACGGTGACAAACTGAAACAAGTTTGACAAATTCTGAGTTCCAGAAACTTTATATATATAAACATTTAAGCAGATAGGGCCTTCAGAGATCCCTTTTGTGTTGAGGTCTTACCTCAATAGTTCTTGGGTTGATGAGGATTCCCTTACCTGCTACATTTCCTATGAACCAAATATTACAACTAAATTAATTAAATAAATTAATATTAAAACTAAAGTAATGTTATGGTTGCTGCCAAAAACCTGCCTTACAATTGTGTGCAGGCTGCTACATGCAAATAAGAGTTAGGGAAAAGGGAGTGTGACTGGAATACAGGTAGGACAGGACTAATAAAAATGCAGGCTTCCACTCTGTGTACTGTAACCAAATGTTTTAAACTGTGCTGTACTTTTTCAACATGTACAGTTTTCATAAGTGTAGAAGAGACTAATTTTACATCCCAGTGACCTAGTTTTCCAGGAGGACGGATCTCATATCATTATGCATAACCCAGCAGTTTTGAAACCAGCTGTAGAAGAGAAACATAGAATAATGATGGGAGGAAGGACTACAGGGATTCAAGAGTTAGTATACAGGTGAAAATGAAGCTAAATATGCCTGCAGGCAGCAGCAGCCCTAATGCTTTTCAAAAGTGTATTAAAACTCAGAGGCAAAGGATATAAAGTTCTAGTGGGGACTAAGACCATTATTCCCAAGCAAAATCTACCCCTGCCTGCAATGCATAAGAAGGCAAAAACAGGTGGCCAAAGCCTTGTGAAATGTATGTTTTCTCTTAGTGAATTTTTCATAGTAGAAGGAACAGAGCAAACTAACTAAAAATCAGTATCCAAAGGGAAAAACGCAAAAGCCAGGACTCAGAGTCATGAATGCAATTTCCTAAATGCCTTTTGACTTCTGAATGCTCCATCTCCCCTTAAAATGTGCACAGTTTTCTCCCTTTGAAAAAGAAAATCAAAGGCAGTGTCTGGCTGTTTAGGAGTAAATTCTATTTACTATCCCCTTGTAGTTAGAAGATGCAAGTCTTTTCCCTGACAGCCTTGCTTTCTACCATCTCACGTTGAGCCTCACCTACTGCTCGTGAGCGAGTATTATGCATGTGACTGGGTCATCCAAAGCAGCTTTTCTTGGTAGGAATTTATCTTTCCAAAAAGAGCTGAGTCACCAAAGTAAAGACAAACATCAAACCAAGAATGTTTTTACTTATGAGAGAAGTTAAAAACTCTTGGAAAAAGCCTTAGGCAAAGCCAACTTTTCTGTAATGTAGTAATTATTTAATGTTTTGAATCTAAACCCTTGTTATGAAACCATCAGGTTTGTTTATTAAGAAGAAGGGTGGAGTAGAATTGTAGATCC
Source organism: Pachyramphus minor (assembly GCA_013397135.1). Classification (NCBI taxonomy): domain Eukaryota; kingdom Metazoa; phylum Chordata; class Aves; order Passeriformes; family Tyrannidae; genus Pachyramphus; species Pachyramphus minor. Next base: position 138,967 of record VYXB01005415.1, read on the forward strand.
AGGATGAACCCAGTGAGCACCCTTATTACAGTCAAGAACTCTTTAGAAGAAATTTTGTTAAGATTCTGTTCCATATTTCTGCTCCAGAAAAAAAAAAAAAATCAAAGGCAGTCTTGCCATAGCTCCTGTTTCCAACCTGGCAGCTCACAGCAGTAAAGCAGCTGATGCATTCTGCTCAATGGCTGAGTCCAAATGAACTCCATGCTGATAACATGTCAGAGAGAGAAAGGCTAAATGCAGGAGTTTCAGCTCATGCTGTCCTAATAGCTTAAAGGCCTGTGTACTTAAACAGGAGAAATTGTAAATTATTTTTACATTAGCTGAACTTTGGGGAGTTGTAGTGTCCAAATTATTTAATGACTTTGGATTGACAACATCCTATTCTATCTGAGCCTTACTGTCTATCTCTAATGTCAATGGCTGGGAGTGGGAAATGCACTTCTGTGAGAGGCCCAGTAGTAAACATCTTTTAAACCTCTGCATATAACAAATATCATTTTTGTAGCCTTTTTGTATGTTAACAGTAATTTGAATGAGAATACTAATGCTGGGACAAGAACCAGCCCTTAAATATTTATTAAACCCCATTCAGATGCCTTGAACACATACTGTATGTTTTATTTAAATATCTTATAATGTTGTAAGCTGTCTTTGCAGCCTTAACATTTCCATTTTTCACCCATTTTCTTTCTCATTTTGATTCAATATCCACTGGAGGTTCACCTTCTTAGTAGATTGCCACATGCTGCCAGGTTTGTAGGTAACATCTCAGACTATTCCAGAGGAATAAATGCAGGTAGGGTTAAGAAATGTCTTTTTCTTCCTTTTCCCAAAATAAAAGTGTGTTCTGATGTAAGTAGGCACCTCAGGATGAAGCAATGGGTTCAGCAGAAAAGCAGATAGGCAAAAAACCAAAAGATCAGGAGAAACTCAATTAAAAATGAATAATACCTATTCTTCTGTTAAGATCACTGTCACTGATATGACAATCAAAAAACACCAACACATTTTCAGCGGTAGATAAGAGCTGGAAAAAACTCATACAATCTGTTATTCGTGGCACAATATCTGCTTTTTCTCCCACTTCATCTTTTAAACAAGTATAGGAAGACCCAAACTCTAGACATAATAAAAGACATTTTTTAGGCCCTGAAAGTAAGGGATTTGTAGAAAACTGTAAGTTTAAGGAGGTGTTTGGGGCTATTTTCCTAAACAATTTCGTAATCTATCTGGAAAGTCATAGTTTTTATTTTTAATATTTTGATTTATCTTATTTTTTGTGTGTGTTCTTGAGAAAGATCCCTTAATGATCTGATGTGTTAGATAACCTCAAAAGTCCAGTCCAGAAAAATCTATGATTATGATTCTTTGATGGTCTGATGCATGCATCATGCAGCCTGACATCATTTCATTTTCTGTGACATGAATCAGTTGCCTCAGTGAAAGATGTTAGAGGAGAAGTGGCAAATAAACTCTGTAATAAGGATAGGAGGGGCCCAGGGACAGATTGTCAAATATTTAAATTGTGGCAATATTTAGTCTATGAGTATGGAAGTTTTGCCTAGGATTCTTTCCCATTCTTTCTGTTTTGTCTATAATTACAGATATTCTGACCATCTGTGGAAACATTCAGTTTTGTCTTTTTGTCATTCTTGTGCAACTGTGTTCTTCTGCCTAATCCTGAACTTTATCAGGACAGATGTCCTATTAAAAGTTTCTCTAAAGATCGCTTTTATCAGCCACTCCTGTTTGCCATGCTATGCACACAGCTCAGAGGAAGTGCTCAAGACCAGGTTAGACAAATTTACATACCACTTATCCATGGGTGTATCTTCATGGCTACTTTTGACAGCTCCTGTTTCCATGAAGCCTTTAATGAACCTTTGTCATCAGTCTGCTTTGATGAGCAATAAACAACCTTTAATTCCCTCTTGGGGATGCCTTGATGACCTTCCTGCAGTGGCTTGGAAGTAGCCTGCTGCAAGGTCAGACAGGAGGTACAGGCAGACTCAGATGAAGGCTGTCTTTATTCTGGGAAGTATGAATGTGGGTATAAAATAATGGGGTGTGTTGGCAGCTTGGGCTCTAAAAAAGCCCCAAAACTAAGCCACCTGCTTTCCCTGTCTAGATACTTCAATAGATCAATGCAGGGTATATTTTTGTCATTTTTCATCTATTTCAGATTATTCATTGCCAAGAAGACCAATGGAAATGGTAATCTCTTTCTTTTTTGTGTGTGTCTGCTCAGAGAAAAAAAAATGAAAAGTTTGCAATTTTCTCTATAGATAATATTAGTGATTTTCATAAAATCTTTATCTCATTGCTCCACTAATCTCCATCAAAAGTTGCTGAGATTTATGGCAAGGAAGAATATTAAAGAATAGGTTTTGACATAATCACTTACTTATGCAAGTTGAAGCTTTGAAAAATGAGGTTTAGTAAATCATAAAGCTTTTCTCTCTACTCTATGTGAAACCAATAGAGATATGTCCTTTTTAATAATAAGTCATATAAAATAATTTTCACTAGTTATATATTAAGAAAAGAGCACAAACAGTGTAGTTACTCACGATAAAAAAAAATTTAAAAGCTCATTCAATGAAAATACTGTTTTATACTTTTCCAAACTACTTATTTATTATCAGTTTTACTGAGCCAGAAATAAAAAGAACAAAATATTATGACTCCAGTCGGACAGAAAGTCTCATTATGCTGCTTGCTGAAATATTGGACTTGGATTCTACATCCAATTTGCCACATATGCTAAGAAATTAAATTAAATGGTAAAGGGTGATATTTTTTTTCTTTTTTCATCTCCCTCCAATTTTAAACGATTCCAATTTAAAGCTGACTCAGACCTTATTTACATTATAGCAATAACAATACAAGATAAAGATTTTATGGAAAAATAAAAATTTTATGGAAAAAAGTCAAATGCTAAATATTTTACATATCTCTGTTTAAAGAGAGACTGGCAAGTACAAACCAAATTAGGGGAATGTTTTCAGGAGATCTAGTAAAAAAAAATGAGATATCACCAGAGGAAAATCCCTATGAAAGTCATAAATAGGGAGAGGGGATTAGAGCAAAACACAAACCTAAAAAAAACCTAAAAAAAACCTAACAAGAAATTTCAGACACCTTTGAAACTGGAAATAAACAAAAACTGAAACATATCAGTGCCATCTAAGAAGGAGATGTGAAGTAATATAACCTGTGATTAACAACTTGAAAAGGGAAAGTAATGTTCTTTAAACCAAAATGTAAGTGGAAGATTAGTCTGTGTATTTACAAATATTTCCATATGAAAAACTGACTTCTGAAAATTAATATTTATGCATTGCAAATTACAGAAGGTAATTGGCCTGCCAATTGCTCATATTGCTCTTAAAGTATGGTCATTAAAAGATCAAAACCACCAAGCCCCAGAATTCCTTTTCTTACCATAAGCAAAGTTACACAGGTGTGAATGCTTTGCATGGCTACCAAAGATATTCTTACAGCTGTCTGCCATTTATGAGAGGTCAGAAGGGTTAAACTTTTCCGGTAATTGTAAACACTGGCAAAGAATTTATTTGCATGAGGAGAACTGAGTCTTGATGCCAATGGATGCAGGAGGTGATTATGCCCCTCTCCTCAGCTCTAGTGAGACCACGTCTGGAGTTGTGTTAGTTCTGGGCTCCTTAATACAAGAGAGACACAGAGCTCCTAGAGTGGATGCAGCTGAGGGCAACAAAGATGATTACAGGACTGGGGCATCTTTCTTTGGAGGAAATAAAGAGAGTTGTGCCCATTCAGTCTAGAAAAGTGAAAACCGAGAGGTGACCTCTTCAGTGTCTGTATTTGAAGGGTGGGTATCAAGAGGATGGAACCAGGCTCAGCTTGGTGATGCCAAGAAATAAGACAACAAACAACAGGCAGAAACTAATACACAGGAAGTTCCACATGAGTACGAAGAAGAGCTTCTTTACTATGTGGGTAACTGCACACTGAATATGCTGCCCAGACAGGTTGTGGAATCTCCCTCACTGATGATTTTCAAGAACCATCTGCATGCAACTCTGTGCCATGTGCTCTGGGATGACCCTGCTTGAGCAGGGAGGTTGGACTAGATGACTCCACCAATGATACCTTCCAACCTTAACCATTCTGAGATTCTATGGTTAGTCCCAAGCACACCAGAGCAAGGTTCTGGAAAATGATGATCTAGTGGCTATGGAGTGAAGCCCTGAGAAGGTATTGAGAACACTCCTAGAAAGAATCAGTAACAAGCACTATATGTGTCTATAAAATGTGCCCCCTACAGATTTGTTTACTTTGCTCTGCATTTACCATTTTTTTTCACACTTGTGAAAAGGCAGTTGTATGAGATTAGAGAAATGATTTGTGGAGCTGAAGAGATGTTCAGTGACTTTTCAATTTCTTTATTTGTTGCCCAAAAGGGAATTTTTGGAAAAGCTTTCCAGAAAAATTGAGGAAACATGAATATGTTGAAACTGTACTGTGTGTCCAAGTGGAAACAAAGACGTTGTTTCTGTTTTAGACTGAAGACCATCAAGCAGGAGATGGAACAGAGTCACCTCTTAATTTGTCAGCTCCAGCACTTTTTCTCCCCATATTAAAAGTTCAAACCACAGTCTTGGGGCAATATTTTCTAAACGATATTAAATTTTTGAAAGCAAATTGAAACAGACCTGATCATTTGTGTTAATCAGAAATCTCATAATTTTTCATAAACCCGAGAATTCTACTATCTTGTAATACAGTTAAATGCTGTAAATTTTCCTATACTTCCCATTGGATAGGGTATTCTTCTTAGTTTCTCATGTCAGATGTTATTAAGAATGTGTGCTTCCTAAACCTTTCCCCACTTTCAAAAACTGGCTGTGTTCATTTGATTAGATATTCTGTATGCAAGGTGTGCACAACACTTTGGCATGCTCACTGAGAAAAGGTACTATGTTAATGTGATATTTAATATTGTTCTAAGCACTAGGAGTACGCTCCAGGGGGGAAAAAACCAAACAGGACTTGACTTCATTTAAATAATGATTGATGGCAGCACATGATGATACAATAACTAATTTTCTGACTGGTAAAAACAAATCAATGTGTAATTTTAGATACCATTCTTCAGCAGAAGGAGACATTTAAGTTATGAAGTGCAGACAAAATTGCTACTGACTTTACATACAGTTTCTGTGACAGGGTCATAGAACTGGCCCTAAGGAAAAAGAAGGTATTGGAGAAATTTTTATCAAAAGGATTCCCAACTCCAGTGTTCAGAAAGTACTTTTATCTGGATAATTAATATAGTTTCTGTAAAGGGCAAATAAATATGGTTAATTCAAGGACTGCCCTGGAACTTTCGTGGCATTTAAGTAAACACTCATGCTTTCCTCTTTTAGGGAATATCCAATGTATCTGCTTGTTTGTGGGGGTAGGATAAATGTGGTTTCCCTCTTCTAGTGTTAACTATTCCTATTCTGATGGTGAATGTTTGAATTTTTTCTCAAATACCTAGGAATTTGCCCAATTGTGCAGTCATGTAATTAATTTATGGGACAAGAGACCGGGTGGTGCAATTTACTTGGGATGAATCAGGTAAGGCTGACCCATGGAATTAGAAGTGACTTCAGGGTTGTGGTTAAATGTCTTGCTATACTCTGCCGTCTCTCAGTCTTGGCTAGAAGACCAATCTAAAAAGGCTGTGTGGTTTCATTTATGGGGTTTTAAGATTACTTATAGATTTATTATTTTAGGATGATTAATGACATGCCTCAGGGCAACAGAAACACTGAATTCCAGGCTCTAACAGAATTAAACCTGTTTTATTTCTCTTCCAAACTAAATTACTTTTAAGTAAGTGGTTCTTTCAGCTGCACAACTGGAATTTGGCTTTACTTTCCCTAGGAGGTTTCTTTGCTGCAGAGCTGTTTGTATCTCAGACTTGATGAAATGAATCATAAAACAATACTCTTAATTAAGGGTAGGGTAAATCTCCAAGAAAAATACAGGGTCTGTTAATAGAAACATCTCTGAACAAAAAACTTGGATTAACTAAAGTTGAAAGTACTGTCTGTTGCTTCAAAACTAGTACAAAATGACTGGCTCATAGACTGGCTGATTAACTGGCAAAGCAAATGTCTCAGGTGAGTAATGGAATAAACCATCTACCAGCTGGCAGACAAGATGACTGTACTTTGTGGATAAATTGACACATATACAGAATACTAATCCATGTCTTATGGTTTAATTGACTAATGATAAAGTGTAACTCCAAATGTAAACAGAGCACAGTTAAATCCAATTTGAGATACCAGTAGTCAGGAAGCCAGTGCTTCAGCTGCTCTAAAAGTTTGTACCAGGCAGAAGGCAACTTGTGAGTGAATGTGCAGATTAGGAAAGACTTGAAAGCTAATCAGCTCACTGGTGGTAACAAGTTAAATATCATCACCCCTACTAACTTTCAGCACAGGTTGCCCCTGGCAAACAGAAGAGAGAGATGTGTCCAAGAGTAAAAAGCCACAGGTTTTTGACTAGGCTTCAGGAGAGTACTATTTCCATAGCTAAGTATTTACCTTTATAATGCGGTCACACATTCTTCTTCAATATAAATGTTTTACAGATATATGAGAGATCTTAGAATGCAACAATTGAAAACTTCATATGCAACTTAAGAATAGCATCTCTGTTTAAATGGGAAGTCAGTCTTTCCATTCAGTTATTGATATCTGGCTGTTTGTCATTTACATGAACAGGTGGAGTTGATGAATATGCAATGAGAGACTGAAGCTGCCCATTTCTCCTCAATATGGCCTCCTGCTGCCCCATCCACCTGCTTTGAATTTATTTCCAGAATGCAGCATTTTTCACCATTTGCTCAAGTGCTTTCTGAGGGGAGACTCCATCCTGACCACAATTTGTTTTCCAGAGAATGCAGAATACGGATCCCTAAGCACACTACACCATTCTGTATTATTATAATTGTTATTAATATCAAGTATTCCCTAACTGCACAGAGTAGCATAAAGTCAAAACACACAAATAAATACCATCAGTTAAAGTGTCACAAAATGAACATATTTTTTTCAGTATAGAAAAATCTAAACTGAAAAAACTTTGTCTGAGAACTAGAGAGTGTAACCCTTTTGCTGTAAAATTCTTTACTAGTTGAATAGGTCCTTTCAAAATAAGGAAGCTTCATGGATGAGTAAAATGGAATGATGCTCTGAATTAGTGTTTAATCAACCTGAATGAAGGTTGTACAATGTAGTCCAAAAATTGCGTGTCAGAAAAAGAGTTAAATTAGTTAGCAGCATAATGCATAGCTAAAATGACCCAATTTTAATTTACATTTTTAGACCAAATAGTATTTGGATTCCCTCAGTTACTGACTTCTTAAAATAGGACATTTAATTTGCAATCCTGTAAATCATTAGGATTTGGTATGGCAACTGCAGCATGGCAACAGAGGTGGAATTACACGTCTGTATGTTTCAAAGCAGATGATATGGAGCAACAGTACCTGTAGTGCAGTTCAGTCTGACATAAAGTCAGAAATGCCAGAAGAGTTTGAATTTATAGAATCATACAGTAAATGTAAATCACAGTACAGTAAATCATACAAAGATATAGTAATTTAGGTTCAAAGGGTCCCTCAGAGATCATGTTGTGCAACCCATGACTCAGAACAGGTCTACATAGATCAGGTTATTCAAAGACAGCTCTAATTGAGCCTTGAAAACCTCCAGCAGTAGGTATTCTTGGACATCCCCAGGGATGGATGTTATAAAACAACATCAGCATTTTAATAGAAATTCAGACTATAAAAGCAGGTTAGATTGAGGAAGTAGAAATTAAAATACAAGGAATAAAAAGAGATAAAAATCAAAGATTTCTACGTGAGAGAGTGTCTCATGGGGTTGCTTTAAATAGTTTTCCTATCATATGATAGGAGAGTTCCCACCTGGAATCTGCCCATAGCCTCATTCCTTGTCCTTGTGTATCAGTTCCTCATACCACTGTCCATTGTCAGTATTACTAGTGACCTCATCTCAGCAGAGATGAAAACCTTAGAAGACATCTGAACATATCCAAAACACCAGCACAATTAATTCAGGTATATCCATGATGTCACTGTGTCCGTAACCAGTTTCCAGCAGAACATGAAAATTTTGAGGGGTATGGACCAGAGGAAAAGTGGAGTCAGAATGCTGAATTTTAGAAGAAAAAACTTTCAGTATTTTAAGTAATTAATGAATAGGAACCCCTGGAAAACTGCCCTTGGGTCAAAGTTAATGAACAGAGATGACAGGTCTTTAAGGACTTTTTTCTTAGAATGCAAAGCCCTTGATTCTCACAGGTAAGAAATCAGGCAAGGAAGGGAGGAGAACATCATGGCTGAGTAAGGACCTCCTGGTCCAACTAAAGTGTAAAAGGGCAAATCATGCCTGACTAACCTAGTGGTCTTCTACAGTGTGGTGACTGCATGAGTGGACAAGAGAAGAGCTACAGTTATCATCTATCTGGACTTCTATAAGGCCTTTGATATGGTCCCCCACAACATTCTTACCTCTAAATTGAGAGACATGGAGCTGATGGACAGACTGTTAGATTGATAAGGATTTGACTAGATGGTCATGTCCAAAAAGTTACAGTCAGTGGTTCAGTGTCCAAGAGGGAACCAGTAGTGAATGATGTCCTTCTAAGGTCCATGCTGGGACAAGTACGATTTAATATCTTCATCAACAACATAGAGAGTGGGATTGAGTGCACCCTCAGTAAGTTTGGGGATGACACTAAGATGGGTGGTGCAGTTGATTCTGTAGAGAGAAGAATTGGAGTAATGCAGATTAGAGAAGACAATGTCTAATGAGACCCTAATGCATCCTTTCAGTACTTAAAGGGACCTTATAGGAAAGATGGGGACAGTGTAGTGACAGAACAAGGGGGAATGGCTTCAAAATGAAAGAGAATATGTTTAGATGAGATATTAAGAAGAAATTCTTTACTGTGATGGTGGTGAAACACTGGAACAGGTTGCCCAGAGAAGTCATGGATGCCCCATCCCTGATACGGTTCAAGGTCAGTCAGGACTCAGTTCTGAGCAACCTGGTCTAATGGAGATGTCCCTGCCCAGGCAGGAGGTTTGGAACTAGCTGACCATTTCAGTGATTTCATGATTCCATTATCAACAGTGAAAAACTTTCAGGATATTGCAGTCTTTAAGTCAATATTCCATAAAAGATGCTCACTTTAGCTAACATCATATTATCACATATTATTGCAATGATATCAGTCGATCTTGGTGTGCTTGCTATACACTGTAAGAGTACAGAAATGTTACACTTATACAAGTAATATACTGTAAAAGAATCAGAATTTCAATAGCTGTTTATGTCATTAGGTGTATTAACATTATAGTAGATTAAAATGACAATTTTGGAAGCAAGACCTAGGACTGTGGAGATCCACAACCACAAGATGTAACATTTTAATGATCACTGCTACACTCCTCTTACCTTTTTCTGTCTCAATGGCTTTTGTAGACCTGGCTGCCCTGTGTCCTAGCTTTACCAGCAGACATGCATCACGTTTTTAGCTAAAAAATTCGTCTGTGTGGTGGTGTGACAACTCTCATTATGTCTACTAGTTCCAAGAGGTTATGAATTATTTAGAACCAATTTCTTACTTAAAGTAATAAGCAAAGATTAGGATGTTAGCCAGTGCCTGCTGATGCCAGCGCTTTGGTAGTTAATGCATGAATAGATTTTGAAATTTTCTTCTTTATATGTTGTGGGTTGATGCTTAGGTCCTGACTAGATCTGTTTCTATGAAATGAAGAGAGAAAATTCTGGGGGAAAGAATGAATTTTGCAAAATTTAGACAAGAAATACAATCTGAAGATTGATAGTCTACAAATACAACTATATTTTTTTTATTAGGTGTCCCAAAAATGTTATTACATTAATGTGCTTCACATTGAGGTCAGAAATTTTCCTTGTTTAAGTGTTGGAATTTGTTTCAGAATGAGATAGTTATCCTTGTTGGAGAGGAGGACAGGAAAGTCAGTACTGGCAGAGATGATGGAAATGAGAACTAGACAGAAAGAGTGAAAAGCTTGAGGGAAAGGGTGTGTGCTGAGAGACAGAAGCCTTAGTTTATAAAATGAAATAAGAAATCCATTAAACTTGAAAGTAAGAAAGTAAGGCTTAGAGGTTACAGAGAAGTCTTCTCCATTGTGATATCCTTATTAAAATAATTGTAGTGAATCACGGGAAATTAGATTTAACTGTGTGAAATGAGATTTAATCACTCCTTGAGGTATTTTTTTGAGATCCTGTAGAAACCTGGGACAATGCCACTAAACATTGTATCCAGCTTGTAGTGGTATTCTGAGTTCACTCAAGAAATATGAACAAAATATTCCAAATTTATTAATTTTCTTGAGTGCACCATTCTTTTAGAGGAGTCTGTATCTTGATTACCTGTCTCAAATCAGGATAAAAATTAATTTGAAAAGAGTAAAATATTTCCCAAAGGTTCTCTTACTTTAAATTCAGATCTTTAATCATGGTCCTTATTGTAGACATGGAAAGGTTAGAAGACTGATGACAAGCAAAAAAGGGTAATTTCTAGAGGATGCATTGATCATATACTGGTAAGGGGAAGGTAGCAGGTTACTTTGAATTCATTCTTAACAACATAGGTTCCGCAACAGGGAAACAAACTTTACTGAACTACTGAAATAGTAATGGGCTGTAACTGGCTGTGGTGTGATATGTGGACGCATTTTGTCCAGGGACTGGATGAGGAATTTCACATCTGCATGAATACTGAGAATATCTAGGTTTGTACTCAAAATTTGCCACTGCTATCAGTCTCTATTTAGAGCTGTATGTAGTTTTGCTACCTGTAGTTGTGACATTCCAACTTGCATCATAATCTTCAGAGCAAAAGCTACACATGGGAGAAAAAAGTAGCAGATGGAGTCACGTCATTTACATTGAATCCTGCAGGAAAGGCAGCCAGATCACAGCAGATCTGGGGGGGAAATCCATTTTTGTCACTAAGCAAGAGAAGAAAAAATAAATCACAAATAGAAAGAGAGTAATTGCTAAGGGACCAGCTATTAAATGTAGTATGGAAATTGGACTCTCTCAGAAGTCTCCAGAACCTAACTTGATAAAATATATGCAACAGTGAATTATTACTTTAAACTTATAACCTAAGGCTGCAATGCAGGGATCTAGAAGGTAGAAACTAATTAATCAGCAATCTAAGCCGAGAGCAATATTCACTTTTAGGTGCCTGGTGAACACAAGTAAGGACACAAAAAGACTTACATAAATTGTAGGTCACTGTAGATTGCAGCACTCAAATCTGTGAAGGTCTCAATGTTAAATGCAGAAGTGGTGGAACAAGATAAATAACAAGTGTTTAATTATAGTAGAAAAACAATAATAACCTACAATCAGATGGATAATAAATTATGGACAGATGGTAGTTGGAATCTGCAAATATTTCACTGGCCCATCTGCCTTCCTCCATTGGTTTCATTTTAAATTGGAATCAAAAAAAGATGCTTTTATTACTCTCTTTTTTTTTTTTTCCAAATACATTATTAGCATCATGTTGTGTGACTCTTTCATAGTTTGTTATGATACATCACCAACAGCCCTTTATATTGTGAATTTACAGCACTGGGAAAAAGGGTAATTTTGGGTTTTTTACATTTTTGTCATAACTTCCTCCGTAAAGAGTATTTTTATTGCAGAAAATATATTGGAAGTTTCACTTCAGTCCAGCAGTAGTATGACTTTGAAAGTAAGGGAGATTTTCCTGTCCAAATAAATATGTTGTACAAACACAGTAGGTACCCTGACAAACAAATAGCATTCAAGGACAAAGTTTATATGCACATTCATTTAGTGATCTTATTAAAATTACCCAGAGATATTTCACTTCATGGGCTAAGATTAAAGAATCAGATTGTTTCTGATTTGTGGTTGAAGTAAAATATCTCCCTCACATAAACAACATGAAGCTTGGTCTTTTGGACATAATATTTTCTATGCTTTCATATAGGTTGTTCTCAGCTCAAGGAAACTGGTTCTTAATCTGAACCTACTTAAAAATAAGAGGAAAAAATAAACAAATCCACCTTCTATGCGTTTGTACAAGTGGATAAAACAGTACGAGAGTGGACTTTCTTTGTAATACCATTATCGCTATCAGGCAGGACGGTAAAGAAAGAAAGAAAGGACTTCAACTCACCTGAAGCAGGCTGTCCATCAAAGGTGTTTGTAGCTCCTCAGACACAGTCATTCATCACCATCATCCTACTAGAGGAGAAAAGGGCTTTTATAAGCAACTTAATGAGCTTAATTCCCAAATCTGACAGAGCTCAGCCCCAGGTAGCTGAGCTCTGAATGGTCTTAAATTTAACAGCTTTACAAAATTCTATCTCTTTGTAAATTGTGTGTGGGAATTGGGAAAGGGAATTGAGAGGGTATCTGTTTTGTTTCTATAGTACTCAAGGATAATAGATAAAATCAAGGGTCAGTTTTCTTTGATTTATACACTCATGCCAAACGAATATGCTAATATCTTAAATCAAGGTATATGAATTTGCATACCATGGTGTTCTATATCCCATTGAGATCTTCACTGCCTCAGTGTTCTGTGTTCTCCTTGTACTTCAGTTTCAAGGGCTTTTCAACCTCTGGAAGAATTTATTATGTGCTTTCCAGATGGAAAGGAAAAAAAAATAAGCTAGTTTATTATAACACATCTAAAAGAATTATTAACCTTTCACATGTGAAACACAAGACAAAATCTACGGTATTGATATACCAAAAAATTTGGGTGATGAACTACAATTCAGAATTGAGAGATTTATTTATATGTTAATGAATTTCTAATAAATTTGCACAAAGGCATTAACAGTTAAAAATAACCAGAAAGCACTGAACATCTGTGAAGGTTTTTTCCCCCAGGGATTTGGTTTTTTTGAGAAGATAATATGTTTCAAACTTCAAACAATGAATGATAGGGAGGATTGAAAGGTAATAGACAATGTTCTGAAGGGGTTCCATTTGTAAGATTTTTCCAGAACATATCTATTTGGAGAAAGTAGCATTGTACCTGTGTCCCAGATCATTCAAATCAGTGACACTTTTTGCTTGTCAGCTCTGAGAATCAATGACCCCACGAAATAAAGAATGAGGTGGTTAAAGACAGTCATTGAGAAAGTCTAAAAAAACCCAAAAAGCAAACACTCCCCCCCCTGCCCGACCATGTATTCAGTTAGCGGTACTTTGAAAGAAATACAATTATCTTTCCATGTGTTTTTATCTACAGTCACAATATGCAACACAAGAAAATTAAACCTTCAGGAGAAAAGGTAGCCTACTTACAAAGATAGAGTTGCCAGAAACTTAAAAGGAACTAGATTCCAGAAGGTAAGATGACTTGGGGAAAATTAAAAACCATTGAAAACTCAGAGAACTAAGGATGTTGAAAATGTGATAAATTAAAAAGACTTGTGAAACACAGTGGAGAGAGAGCAGAGAGACTTGTTTTGGATGACTGTTAATGAATCTGACAATGATAAAGGTGACTTTATTTTGAAGGCAGCCACTGAATTTTTGTATGCTGTTCTTAATAATAAAAGTTAATTTGGGGTTGATTCAGAAGTGGACTGAAAGAAACCGTTAGAATGGGTTTGGTGTAAGATGGGAAATCAGTATCTTCCCTGAAATAAATGTGTGATTTTCTACAGCTCCCAAATTTCAAAATCTATTTAACTTCAACTGTTTAATCTTGTGGAGTATTTATTTATTTTGTGAATACTTTTAAGATGTAATTACAAATACGGAGAGATTAATTATTCAGATGTTCCAAATATTGGTAACTTCCTCTGAGACCATAATACATGCCTCACAGCCCCAAAATATGTATGCAAGAGATTATTTTCTAAATGCTTAAGTTAACCTTTTGCATTACTTATACATAATTAGATATAACAATGAGTAAAGGTGGTGATTGTATGCTGCAGTTTCTATTCTGTCCTCCTGCCAGTAATTTATTCTATCAAAACTACAGTATCTTCTAAGATTCAGCCTATCTTTTCCCAGAACTCACCCTCCTAGGAACAAATAAGGTCATATCCTGAGGCTGTAATACTGAAAGAGGTCACAGAGCTTGACACACACTAGAGATAAGATTGTGCAGCCTGAGTTACTTTCAATTTTGCATGTTTTAAATGTAAGAGCTGACAATGCTTTGGATGTTTTGGTTCACATCTCTCCATTTTAATTTCATTTACCTGTTGCCTTGCCACATAAGGCATTTGACTTGTGTGCATGCTAGTTAATCATATTCACTTAATAACACTTTTATAAATTCAGTTTATTTCATCATAAACTATGCTATTTTGGTACAGTGCTCCTTTTCATACTCATCTTTCTCTACAATACAAGTCTGCTTTCTGTCTCATTGTCTTTCAGAATATGAAAGATAGGATTTAACAGAAGATGTCAGTCTCTCTCCTTATCACCCTATTTAATGTCCAGATATTAAATCATAATAATGTTATTCTTACTTACGTGAAGAACATTTCTGTGAAACATTTTCCCTGTGCTTGCCAGAGTTCTAATTTTTTGCTGATGTCAAAACTCCATGACCGGTAGTTCTCTTTTGTCACTGGCTCTTCTGCCATGGGAAGACCATTGCCCTTCCTTTTCAATTGGGAGAAATAGTTTAAATTATATTTTGAAATATCTTCTTTAAGTTGTAAGCTGTATTCTTTTTGTGTATACATAAGCCTCACATAAATCTTGTTTAGAGTTCATATTTTATGTCAGGAGGACAAAATTAAAACTTTTTTGACATGTATTTCTATGATCTTGTTATTTTTTTTAAAGAAGTTTGTAAATAACAGCCTTCCAGTTTTGTTGGTGTTGGACTTATTTTTAATATAAATATGCTTACCCTCAATGATTTAGATTAACTTCTATTCTTCTGATTTAAGGCTACCAGACAGTAATAATGATTGCATATCTTATATTCTGATATTTTTGTACCACCGCTTCTCAGTGGTTAAACTGATGATCCAGTTGTTTGAAGTCTGTGGAATGATACATTGCAAATACAACAATTCATCTCTTCTCATTTCACCCTGTGTAACATTACAATTAAAAAATTATGCTTTTGAGACTGTGGGAACAGGCAGACAGAATGGAATTCCAGTAGCATTTATACACTTTTTCCGTCCATCATTCCAGAAGCTAAACATGTATGAGGAATCAGTTCATTGACTAATACCATGTATTATAATTTCAGTCTCTTTTGTGTTTAAAAAAGGGTCTGTTACACAATATTTTTATTTCAGTCTTAGAAATTAATTAATTTATTTCAGATTAGTCTTCTGGGTTTTAATTTAGGCACAAAATAGTAATTGATCTTCATTCTTTATTTAAAAATAGATACATTAAATTTCCTCTTTTAATGTATTAAAGTATTAAATTATGTTCTACTGGTATTTTAAAGAATAACTCCCTTATTCCTAACAGACTTTGGTGGATCATGAGTAGGCTAGTGTTTTAGGAGCCAAATGTGGGCTGCAGTGCATTGCTCCATTCATGATACATCTGAATTAACCCAAGGCAACTCTTTCTTGTCCTATTACAACTGTGGTGATCAAGTACAAGGTGTAATGCCCCAGTCTGCTTGTTGGGTTTAGGGAAAGGTAGTTGGATTTATGCTGGGCTGTCTGTGGGAGAAACAACAAAATTCTCAGGAGGCTCAATAGAAACTTTTACTTGCAAACTTTGGAACATTCCAGTGGAATAAGGCACTTGGCAAATCTTGACTTGCGCCAGGGGCAAGTAAGTGCCCTAGTGCCCTTGTCATTCACCTGCAATTCTAACACAGCCCTTTGCCACTTTTTTTCCTTGTCATGAAAATGCTATTGATATTATTGATATTATTCTGTGTATAATTGTTATTTGAATTGATCCTACCACCTTTCCAATTTGATAATTATTAAAGTGGTAAGTGCACTATTTTATGAATGGTGGCTTAGTGAAGACCAAACTGCAAATTTCTTTTACATACTCCAATGACCATGTTTAATTCCAGTCAGTGAAGTTATATGCTCACCTATAGAAGCAGCTCAGGATTGAATGTCCGTGCAAATTTGCTTTCTGCATTAGTTAACCAGTGATGACTTATTAGATGTCAGTGCAGAACAGGTTAATAGCAAACAAATGTGAAAATAACATAAATTAATATTCATGCAAGTATTGTTTTATATTTGCATATGTGAATACTCATTGTGTAACCATTTTCTCTTAGTTTCTCCCCTCAAACTGAGTAACAAGAACTGATTTATAACAATGGGATAGGAGATAAATGATTAAAATATTCTATTATATACATCATTCTACCTCTTTTGCCAAAAAATGTGCTAAAGGTTTACTTGGGTTCAAATGGAAGCAGTAGAAGAAGGTTACTAATTATGTGGGAAAGGAGGTTCTGGTTCTGGTTCTTCAGCAAAGGGCTGAAGACTAGAAGAAGAGCTGAGAGTGAAAGTGTGACATGGGCCTACTCTATTCCCTTCTCCCAAGGATCTCTTACTGCCCACAGTTAAAGGCTGGATACTGGCTCAGGCAGATCTTGGGACTAAAACAGTATACTAATTGTAATATTCTTACGAATAGAGAATGTTCCTCCTTCAATATAATCTTCTTTTTGCTGTTGTTTAAATATACCTTGAAATCCCTATTTAGAATGGTGTCAAGAGAAAGGATATTCAGCGAGATAAACTTTTATGTGGTTGTATTTATTTCCCCATCTTCATAATCATTGTGATCTTTCAAATATGGGACAGGAAATGCAGCATGCAATTTACCTGGAATTGAAATTTATCTTGATTTCTGGAAAAGTTACATTTCATACAAAAACCTCCAAACAAACAAGAAAAAAAACAAACCAAAAAGACCTCCCAACAAATAAAGAACCAATAAAAGTATTTATGAAGACATTGGGAACAAATTTGATAAACAAACAAGCAGAGAAAATTATGATCTGAATTCTAGTGCAGTTAAAAAAAAGGAAAAATTATCAGATAGCTTTTTTGGAAAATACTCACCAATCAAGAATTGAAACGAAATGACACAGATGAAATGAAAGATGCAACAATCTGAACTCTATCGTTGAAAGCCTCCAAATATCGGTAAAGTTCTTATTCATCAGTGTACCTTTTCTTGCTCAGGTTTCTATTAATTTTTACTCATACTGTATTTGAAACACAAAAACAATTGCAGGGTTTTTTTACTTCTGCTTGAGTATGACTTGTATCATAATTTAATTCTACCATATTTCCATTTTCTTTCAAAATAATGTCATTAACATTCTCAATATGCTTTTGCTCTCAGGATAAACTCTTACTTTGCTCAGGCCTCCTGCCAATGCAATTCGATGGGTCAACTTCAGAAGAATTTTGGCATCAAAATAAGCACGCTGAGATCTGTCCATGTTAGTATCTATGCAGATGGCATCTGCATGATAAGGATTTTTTTGTGAGCAAATGGATAGTTATCCCTATTTAAACCTTGCTCTCATGGCAGTGTTTCAAGCCTAGCAAATTTAGCCGTATCCTCAGAGAACAAAATACCAAGTGAGAGCTGAATTCTATGTAGAAAGTCTGATGAACTGGCTTGTAATTGCTTCAAGAAGCATCCAGCTCTTGAAATCTCTTGTCTGTATTGACTGTTTCTAGATGCTCCTTTTTAATTAAGTTGTGGGATAGACACTGGTATCATACAGTGTAGATCTGTCTTATGTTCTGCAATAGTTCAGATCAGATGCTTTCAATGTTCTCTGACTGCCTTAAAACCCAGTACAGATCTTCCATCCCTGTTAATATTTCACATCATATACAGTACATAGAGTAAACCAAGACAGAGTAATTTAGACTTGCAGAAAATAAATATTTGCACTTTGACAGCAGACAAGAATAAATGTCTAGAAAGACATGGATCTGCTAGAGAAGGTTCAGAGGAGGGCCAAAAAAATAATCAGAGGGATGGAACACCTGTCCTATGAGGACAAGCTGGGAGAGTTTTGGTTGTTCAGCCTGGAGAGGAGAAGGGTTAGGGTTAGGGTTAAAGCTTATTGAGACATTTCAGTACTTAAGGAGGCTTATAAGAAAGTACAGCCTGTTGTCATTTGGACAAGGGATAATGGTTTCAAAGCATAGTTGTATTTATAGAAGAAATATAGAAACGAAATTTTTTTATTATGGGAGTGGTGAAGCACTGGAACAGGTTGCCCAGAACGCAAATTGTCCCCCAACCTTGGTAACATTGAAGGCCAGGTTGGATGGGGCTCTAGACACCCTGATCTACTTGAACATGGCCCAGCTTACTGCAGAGGGATTGAACTAGATGACCTTTAAAGGTCCCTTCCACCTCAAATAATTTTATGATTCGATAAATATAGGAACACAAGATTTTTGGATATTTTCTTCTGCAACATTTTGTGATTCAAATGCACAATCCTGAAGACAACATTTTTGGGTTTAATAAACCAGAATTATCTTTCTTCTAAAAATGAATCCAATTCCTTTCTGATGCCATGTGATCTTTTGGTAATCAAGCATCACATGGAAAAGTATTCCATTACTTAATCATCACCATGTGAAGAAGTGTCTCCTCTTGCTTATTTTGAAACCACTTAGTTTAATTTGTTCGCTACCTCAAGTAGGGACTTCATACTCTGTTCACCTATTGAGTGCTACTTATGATTGTGTAGACTTCTATCACACCTGTTTTTCATGCTGAGGAGTCCCAGTCTATCCAGCTCTTCCTTCAGTGAAGACTAAGTCTGAACTTTTTGGTACGAGCTCAGTGAAATGCTAATGCCCAGATGGTAGCTTCTGGAAGAGAAATTTTATGGCAGTTCCAGTTCTTCCTGTGAATCATGTCTTTTCTTTCCTGAAAGAAAATGACATTTCTATGTTCTTGACCTGGCCTGCTGCTTTTGCCTTGTACACAGCCTCTCACACTCTTAAATTCTAAGCTTTGAGGGCCATGTAAACTGATCTTTTTTCTTGGCTAAGAGTCTACAGTCAACAGTTTTATAAAGATTATGACTACCATTACAAAGATTAGTTCTGGCAGTCTCAGAACTAATAAAAGTTTTAGATTTGTGTATCAAACAGTGGTTTTTAAAGATCCTTAAACAGTTTCAACATTTGTTTATATTTAAAGAAAGAAGCCATTGGAAGGAACAAGCCCAAAGGAACAGCATGACACTTGGAGTACACAATTCTGAATCCTTTCAGACATATTTTCAATGTGAAGAAATAAAATGAGTCTCTTCCCTTTTTAACACAGATTACTTCAAAACAAATCCCATTGATTATTCTGTCATGGTTTGACTTACAAAGTTGCCTCTATACTAGATTGCCTGGAAACTGGACCTCTGCTTCATCCTGAAAGAATACTCACCTCTCACTGTCTCAGACTTCTTTTAAAACTGTGTGGGTCTGTTAAACAGGAGGGAAAAAAAGACGACTAAGTACCTGCTGGGGAGTCCATCTGTCAGGTGGTGATGCTAAATTAACTTTCTATATCAAAGTAGAGCTCTTCTTCCCTGGTGAAGAGTAGTTGCTCTGGATTTTCAGAAAAAAAATATCAGATTTATTTTCCTCACTGTGTAATATTGGGACTAGAAGGGTTTTTTTATATTGTTACCTTCTGTTTGGTTTAGATTTTCTCATGTTGTTTTATTATTTTTAAGGTGCCTGTGTGGTTTTCAAAGCCTGTGGGCAGACATATGATGCTTCAGAAGTCAGGCACCCAGGGAGAGTAATTCATAGCATGTTAAACTAGGCATCAGTGCTCTAGATACATCAAATGTAGGACAGTAAAGCTTGAGTGAATTGGCAAAGAGCAATGGAGATTCTCTTTCCAGCAGCTCTTAGATATCTCCCTAGAACAGAGGTTACTTTGCTCTAGGACCAATATTCAGTCCAGCAGAGACCTGGCCTCACTTCCATCCCTGAAGTACCCAGCACCTCCCTGAAAATGGGTTTCTGGCAGTTCTTACTCTTGCTGTCGTAGTTATGTGCTCTATAATTCCAATTTAAAATAGATGAAAGGCCCTGGGAGTTGACATTGACAAATAACTACCTCAGATATTGAACACTTCAAAATCTTAAGGATGTTAAGCTTACTTTTCTTGAATTCATTTACTAAACTTGGATTTGTAAGATTCATTTGCAATGCCACTGGTTGTCCAAAGGTTTTGTTGTATGCCTGCCCAGCTGTTCTGATATTCAACAGAAAGATGATTAGTAGGCAATACCTTAGGCATTACTTTCAGTGTCTCACTTGTAATAGGGTATCTATTTCAAAGAATTTCTTCTCCCCACTGTTATGGCAGCTGGTCTTTTTATTATCTGAATTGTTATGCTATAGAGGTATTAAACTTTTTGCTACTTCTGAAAAAAAACAGAAAAATTACATCTGAGTTGTATTTATTCCCATTGACATAACCGCTTTCTTTTTCTAGAGGGAAAAATTGAACTTCCAGAGATCTTACTAGTCATAAAACTGCTGAAGCAAGGTCAGGCATATCAATGTGGAGATAAAATGTTAATAAATGAGGGCCATTGTCCCACACTCAAAAATTTATGCACTACATCAATATGGGATCGTTCTTTTCTTGGTTAAATTCATCTAGTAATTTCTGACTATATTCATTGCCCAAGGATATATTTCTTTACAGTAAAATATCACTAGCTGAGCATTTTGATAGAAGAAATGCAGACTACAATTTATAACCTACACAATAATAAGTTAATAGAAAGTTGCCCCTTGGAAGAAATGCTACAGAGTATATAAAAATACAATATTCTGTTTCAATTACTTATGCTGAATAGTGTTGGAAGAAATCTCGATTGGAATTCTAATGCCATTTCTGAGCTTCTTCATTCTTGCTCCTCTAAGAAAGCAAAAGCAATGATGTATCGACAGTCAAGGCAATGCAAGATTAATACAGTGTTACAAAAACCTTGAGATGATCAAAGTAAATTTTGAGAGCACATACTTCTCTATATTCTAGACAGTTCTAGACACACTGTTGTAACAAGTATCTTTGCCATGGCATCAGTAATTAAAGGAGCATGCAAGTAAAATGATTATTGTCCCCCCTCCCAATTCTACTCTTTTAACAGAAATCTCTCTAAGGCTTTTGTAGCTTTGGATCATAAATAATACTCCCTTCAAGAACTCTATGTTATAAAAAATGAAAGACAGGAAAAAGTTGCTTTACTTGAAAGTGTTTATGTATTAATTGTAATTCTAGAAAATGAAGCTTCATAAAAAATAGAATTAAAATACTTCTTGATCAGTGTTGGAATTCATAAAAGTAAAATAATTCTGGAATGCTTAGGAAAAAAATCATACTGCAACATTTGATTTATGGCGACTGTAGTGGGCAAAGAATTTAGCAAAAGTGCTAAATTACCTAAAGACATGCTTGGAAAGAACTACAAGTTGCAAAAGAAGGCTATAGTTATCTTAGGCTACATTTAGAGGAAGTAGTGAGTAAGAAGATGTTTTCCCCTCTTTCTTCAGGTAAAGGAATAAACTATAGGGGAATACTACATGAATGCTCGATCACTAAAGTTCTAATACCATATTTTTCAATGGAAGGAAATGTTGGAAAATTGTAAAATGTCAGAAACCTTCAGAGACATAAAAAATATTTAATGTTTACTGAGAGCCTTTAAGAGATCAATGTACTTATCTCCACAAAAAGAGGAATGTGGGGTTATTTAATCATAGTTTCTAACTGCCTTCACAGAGAAAAAGTACAGGATATTAAAGAACTGTTTAATCTAGCAACAATACTATGGGAACAAAAGATGTAAATACACAGGCAGAAAATACTTATCAGACATACACTTTTTTTTATATAGACAGAGTGAATATTCACTAAAGCAAAACATGAAGACAAGCATAGATTCCTCATATCTCAATGTCATCAAAGCCAGTGGAAAATCCACTGTGGAAACATCTGTGGAAAATCCCAGGCACTGGGTCAAAGTTGTGACCTCGAAATCAGAATCAGCCTACATTACCGGCCCTAATCACCTGTGACCTTAAAAAGAACTTTTCCCTCTAATTTGCTCTTCTACCTTGCCTTGTATAATACTGACTGTTTTTATTCATTTATTGAAATACTGCTATTCAAGCCACTGTATTTGCAGTGATAGATGTACAAACAAGGGTAGAATATATTTTAATATTTTGGATAAGTAGATACATGGATAAATGATGAGGTACCCCAAGGAAATTTAGGAAAAACTAAAGTCAGCAGACTCTGATAGATTACACAGAATAAAAGAGGTTAACACTTAAAAAACCAGAAGTCCTGATAATTTGTTTTTCCGTAGATAATACTGAACTCCAGGGGGATAGTGTCTTGCAACTGTTGCAATTGACTTCTGCTAGGTAAAGACACATATGTAACCTCATGTGTTTGCATGAAGTGACAGATATTTCATTGCCCCAGCCTCACTACACTCCAAACATATAAAGTTGAATGCAAAGTCAAGACAAAGTCATTCCTTACAAAAAGTATACCATCACATTTTCTTTTCTTGGGAAGGGATCAGAGGTTCACAGGCAAGGAGGTATTTGTAGAACATTCCAGCTGATGTTCCCTGACAGCTAATGAAGGGATCTGGGGCTAACAGCAGGCTCGATAGGAGTCAGCAGTATGCCCTGTGCAAAGACCATGCTAGGGTCCATGAAATACAGCATAACTAGTTGGTCAAAGGGAGTGATTATCTTGCAGTGCTGGCAGCTGGAGGAAATGAAGCTGAGCAGCAATCTCATTGCTCTCTACGCCCACCTGAGGAGGGCAAGTGGATAGTAAGGTGCTGATCTCTTCTCCCTGGTGTGCAGTGATTGGACTTGTGTGAATGGTTCAAATATGTGCCAAATGAGGTTTACAAAACCTTTCTTTCTGGGAAGAGTAGACAAACATTGAAACAGGCTTCTTACAGATGTGGTTGAATTCCCCAAAGCCTATCACTGTTTGGGAGGCACTTGGACAATGATCTTAACAACATGCTTTACCTTTTGGTCAGCCTTGAATTGATTCAAGCAGCCGAACTAGTCAAGAAGGACATGGGACTGCTGGAGTGAGTTCAGAGGAAGGCAGTGGATATGATCAGAGGGTAGGAACACCCCTCCTGTGAAGACAGGGTGAGAGAATTTGGGTTGTTCAGTCTGGAGAGGAAAAGGCTCTGGGGAGACCTTTCATCAGCCTTCCAGTACCTAAAGGGGACTACAAGAAAGCTGGAAGAGGGCCTTTTTACATAACATGTAAGGATAGAAAAAGATGCAATGGCTTTTAAATTGAAAGAGAGTAAGTTTAGATGAGATTTAGAAAATTTTTACTGGCAGGATGGTGAGACAGGTTGCCCAGAGAAATTGTGGATGCCCAGAAGTGTTCAAGACCAGGCTGGACGAGGCTTTGGACAACCTAGTCTAGTGGAAATTGTCCTTGCCCATGGCAGGGACTAGATTGGAACTAGGTGATCTTTAAAGTCCCTTCCACTCCAAACCAGTCTATGATTCTGTGATTCTATGGCTTTTGTGGGACTTCTTCAACTGAAATTATCTATTCTACTCTATTTTGATGTGTCGCCTTCAGCTCAATCTACCTTCCTAGCATGAAAAGACAGCTCAGTCTCTAAGGACAACCTGGGTAAGCAGCTTCTCAAATCCATACACTAGTTCTGCATTGACATCATATATGAATTTTGAAGCAACCTATCACTTCAGGGTTACTGTAATCTCCCAAATACAAGTATCACAAGTAGCTTCCTTCTCATACCCATATGCCAAATCAATCAATCTAAGAAAACAGATCTTCTTGCAGAACCACTCTATATCTCAAACATTGAGGTATCTGTCTTTGCAGGAATTGCTTGAATTCTTTCTGTAAGTGTGAAATAATAGCCTCATACAGGCCTAAATACCTGCTTTTACAGGAACTTGATCTCAAAGTATGGCTAAGTGGAGCACTTAGTTCTTAAAATGGCAGCAAACTTGTGCTCATGATATTTGTAGGTAGATCCATCCTGAGCAATTCTTTTTATCCTTAACTCTTCCACACCCGATACCTTGGCAACTGCCTACAGACACTATTTTAAAATTCAAATGATCATGTTGCTGGAGACACCTTTACTTCTCTGACACCTCTGAATATCTTTCTTTACCATTTGCCACAGACCCTGAAGTGTTGTCCCTTTCCTACCCTCCCCTCCTCTCCCCCATCCACAGCTGATCTCTTCTTTTGCTATCTTCTATCCTTCTGTCCTCCTGTTTTTCTCCACCTCCACATATGCATTTAGAGAAATATCCACTACATTTCTTTAGCTGTGTTAAGCTTTTATTTTCACTTCCTTACAAAGTATTTGAAAACATAATTGTGTTTTTGTTAATTAAAGGCCATAAAATATCCTTAATTATGCCATAGAGAATAAGGCAGCAAAAAACACTTTTTAAAGTACTGGGTTATGGTCACTCGTTGGAACCCGTACCTGTAGCCAAACGAAAGGGGTGTAGATTCCAACCATGTGTTGGAATCCTAGGTCTTTGTTTGTTAGTTAGATGGTGCTACTACTGTAAATAAACTAATAAAGTTCTTTGGTAAGGATAAAGGCATGGTTTTTTATGTGTGTTCTGGATGATCTGCACATGGTGGTTTGTCCCTGTGGCAGTTTCCAGACTTGCCAGCAGTTACGCAGAAAAAAGAAAGAGAGACTGGTGTCTGCTTCTAAATGTCATACCTTCACTGTGAAAAGAACTCATAATGATAATAAGAATATTTAAGTTTGGACCATAGCTGTCTACTGTATGGCAGAGAGTAATAAGTTTTAACAGCACCACAGTGCAGAAAACTCAGCACCTAAATCACGCAAGACTTTTCTTTAAGTATTCTGGTGATTGCACACAGCTATTTTTAAAGAAAATGTAGCACAATGTACTGGATTCTCATTCTATATTCCTAAAAAACCTTCTGTTAAACAGCTTGTCAGCATCTTCACCATCTAACCTGAGGCATGAGTGGCTTATTATATTAATTAAGGCACCATTATGATTAATAGCTCTTTGTGTCAGTCAAAGGGAGATAACACAGCCAAACAGCTCCAGACGTCCAGCAACTCTCCACATTAGCCTGGCAAGCATACCCAACTCTTGATTTTCCTTAGATACTCTTAATGTTCCAGCATGAATGCTACCTAATCAACTCATTCCTTAGACACAAGCTATTCTGGTGCATTTCTAACTGTCCTAATTTGTGTCAGCCTCAGCTGCCATAGTATAGATGTGCACCTTTCACCTCCCATCTGGGATCTTCAGAACCGTCAGCTGTGTGTGCAGTTTCCATATGTACTTAACCTTCGGGATGAAAGAGACTGTAGCTCTGCCGTCTGGACACATTATCACTTCAGTCTTTATTAAAGGTGCATTAATCCATCATAAGCTCTTTGGAGTCAGTGGGTCATAGATGTAACAGGACAAAAGCAATCTCCTATCAACCAGTGACCATACAGGAGAGTGTTTCCTACTTGTCCTTTTTAATTTCTCTTTAAAAGACAGAATGCTTCTGTCTGATGTGGCTATGTTGCAAACCAGAGGTTGTATCAGCTGAACACTCTTTCAGTCATTTAATTAGGTGTGATTTTCTTCTAAAATAATAAGCACAAGCACTTCTCTGCTTGAAAAAGGTTATCACTCAATACCTATTTTGGGATGTTATGTACTGAAGATAGAACACTCTGTTTAGCAATGGCAGAATGGACTGACATGTCCATGACATGTCAGGAGGAGAATAAAGTTTTGAATGTTATATGCCAAAGTAAAAACAAACTCAAAGGCAAACAAGCAAAAAAACCCTAACCAACTGGATGAAAAGAAAAAAAAAAATCCTTCTGCTACTTTTTCGTTTTGCTACTTTCTTTTTTAGCTATTTTATTTTGAGCTATTTTTGGACAAAAGAAACAGTGAAAATCTCATGATGTTAAGTCACATTAGATCAGCATATCTACTCATCTCAAGATTTGTTTTTCTGGTGATTTTATGTGATTTCTGTAAAAAATATTTATTATTGGCAAAAAATGATGAGATGGGCATAGCAGAGTGTTGTCTGGTTTTTTTTCATGACTGTTGCAAAGCTGTGGCATCACAAAACAATTATTTTAGATGGCAGTTGAACCTGTTTTGCGTATGCAGTACTGTACAGCAAGTTCTCCAGGATCTACGGATTTCTGTGAGAGTTTTTGTGTCAGCTACAGCTTCAATGTGTTCTTTAAATGGCTTGATGAATATATGTGTCCCATTTGTTTGAATGCTTTTGTCATGGATGATATCTTTCGAGAATGAATTTGGTATATCACCCTTGTGTCCTTGTCCTCATATTCCTCATTGTCCCTCTTCATCTGGGGCTGGCATAGACATTATCGCCTCATCATATGGTTGTTCAAAATATCTGCAAGTATTTCCTTTCACTTTTATCAAAACATTCCCTATATTGGTTTATTGGAAGAGGTAAATGAATAATCTTGCAGCCACTGTATAGGGTTTAAAATTGCTCCGTTCAGCTGATTAATTCTGTAACTTGCCAGGACCTGTCCTTGTTCTCAGTGAAAACATTTTTATCCGCTTGTTGGTGCTGTATATCAACTAGTCTGCAGATAGGATGATGCTATCTCAAGATAAACCTGATATTCTCTTGTGAATGTTTGTTAATACAGATTTTCTTATCTGCCATTTTCTCTTCCTAATTTTGATGAAACTGTTAACCCATGTGTTTGACTTACTGATATTTTTGTAACACCTTTTTTTTTCTTTTTTCAAATTGTAATTGAAGTTCCTTCACTGTTTTCTAGTTAGGTTGTTTTCAGCAGGAACATGAGCGTGCTATTCTTGGGTTTTCTGAAGTCAGCACTTATTTTCCCCTTTCAGCTTATTTTACATATTTTATCTGCTCTTTTCCTAGGTGTAGATGAAAAAAGGACATGATTTTGATCAAACTCAATACTTTTCTTAGACTTCAGCATTTCGTAAATATTATGATTTCATTCTAAGTGCAATATTTTTTCCACTTTCTAATAAAATAAGTAATACTTCCAGGAATTTCTTGCCCACTGGGTACAATAAGAGAGGTACTTGTAGATTCTCTTCACTTCTATCTTCCCCCCAAGGCATTCAAATGGATTTGTAAACCTTGTTTCTGTTATTTCCAATCTTCAGACAGTTCTCTGAGATGAAAATAAGAATATTTTCTAGGTACTCTTCATTTATCTCTTCATATACTGACATGTTTTCAAGTAAAACACAAAATCCTTGCTTTGTGTGGGCTACAGTTGCTTGTGACAACCCGCTGTACTGTCCTCTTTATATATCAGGAAGCCAGATTGTGACCAAGGATATAAAATTTAAAGTAAAGCTCACTCTACTAGACTTAAAGCACAATAGCTTCATCAGACACACCTAGTCCAAAATTTCTTTGGTAATTAGATGTCATTAATTTTAAACAAAATTTGAAGAGGTCTGACTTTTGTAATTCTGAGTTGTCCCTTAAATCAATTCTTTAAATTCAAACCTAGAAGGCCTATGTCTAAAATTACCTTTGGTGAATATGAAGTTAGTGAGTTTTTATAGAGAATAAACTTAGAATACTCTTGTTCACTTTAAGGATAATATTCTAAAGATTTTTGTGTTTGTCTTAAAAACCTTATGTGATAAATCCTAGAGTATGTGAGGCTTCACGACTTTGATAATTACATCATGTTGTTAAAGACCATATTTTGTCAATGAGTCAAAATCTATGAACTAGATAGGTTTAGATGTTTCAGCTCATATTTATGTAGGTTTAAATTATCTAAAAGGAAAAACCAACAGGCAAATGAAAGCTGATCTGTGAAATCTGGAAAATCAAACAGCCTGTGAATCTGCTTTTAAGGATGGTGTTTAGGATATCATTATATTCATTTTATGTTTCTCTTCTCTTTTGCACCAGTCACAAAAAAGAGCAATGTCAAGAGAAAATCATTCAACAAAAACAATACCTCTATAGTTGCTTTGATATTGATCTATATCTTCTAATATTTCTTTCTGACATTAGCCTTTGGTCTCCAATGCATTTTACAGTGTGAAATATTGACTACATATTTTACTATACATATCACACAAAATATTAACTACTTTAGCCTTTACTTAGTCTTCTGCACAGTGGCCTCTTAAAATCTTACTGTTAATTTCCTGTACATGATTGTTCTTATTGACACAATGTAATTTTTACTGGAAAGGCTGTTTTGGGGGAGATTTTTTTAAGGCACAATTTCTTTAAAGATGGTTCATGGTCATTTAAAACTGAGGATCATTTGCTCAAGACTTTTTTAGCCTGCTGCAGTCTCTGCTGACTATGTTTTTATTTCTCATTTGAGTTTTGATTTAGGTGTGTATTAAAGAAAGGTTTTGCCCTTGGTCACTTGAGCTTCTTTAAAAATCCCATCCATCCTGTTTTCTCAGATCTGCTCTTGCATGTTTGCTTGATAAAAGTTAATGCTTCAGAGATTTCCGAAGTTATTTTGCAAGCTACACCTAAAAGAGAAGCAGGTCTTCTGACCATAAGGTGTCACTAGTAGAGAAAAAGGTTGTTTTCCTGGGTGTGTTATATATAGAGTGCCACATAATTTTGTTGTACAGTGTTGTTATTCTAATTCTAAAATGAAGGTCACATGAATATTGCATTCTAGGTCACAGCAAAGTGGAGATAAAGAAGTCTCCAGAAAGAGGACACCTGAGGAAGAAGAAAACAAACATACAGGGTAATGGTCCCTAACACATATTCTCAGCTGCAGAGGATTCCCAAGATTCCTGCATTTTCTCTTGGTGGCCTCCCATGAATGTCACTTCTAAGAAACTGTCTGGTCAACCTTTTAATTCAGAGAAATAATTTACATTCACAAAATGCTTTGCCAGGAGAACTAAACTTTTTCCTGCTGGGTGAGGAACTATGTCCTTTCCTAACAGAATATTTGGAAGAACAAGAACATTGCATATTTTATTTATTTATCTATTTATTTATGTGTGTAATGTCATCCAACACTTATTTTGGTAACTTTCATAGAATGGCTTATACTAAGACTAGATTTTTGTTTCTGAGTGACATTGGTCAGCTGAGAGCCTCTCATTTTGTATATGAATCTAATATTGCTTTTCCCCGTGTGTATCAATTTACACCTACCTGCACTATATTTTGTCTGCTATTAGAATATCCAGTTACTCGGTTTGTAAGACCTGTCACAATCTGCCATCATCCTTAGTGTGCCAAACTACTTTGTATCCTCAGCACAGGCACTTCTTCAATGTCCTTACTGTGCTATTTATAAAGGTGTTGGTAGAACAGAACTCCACCACTGATCTCCCCACACCACAGGAATGCTCCCCACATTCCTGCTTACTATTTCTGTTCTCTCAACTGTTCATTCATTACCTTTTGTCCGTGAAAAGATTCCCTGGATGTATACAATAGCTGGTCTTTTTCCTTAAGAGTCTGCAGTGAAGATCACTGTGAAGACTTTTGGAAATCCATACAGGCTATATGAACTTAATAGTTTCTGTCTCTGTGATTGTTGACTTCAAGGTCAGAACTTCACAGAAGTATCTGGATTTCATTTACACCAAGGTATTTACAAAGAGATTCAGTAAATTTATCCTTTCCTATGCTCTTTACTGATCTGCTTTATATGAAAATGATTGGTATTTTATTAAATTTTTTAAAATTTAAGATTATTAAATAAATATCCTATCCTCTAGCTTCCATGTATAGACCTTTAAGTGAGAGGCTGCCTTCTAGATTTAGTAGTTTATATATTTCATAATTGAGTTTATTTGAACCTTAGGTGAATACCGTGTAGTTCTGGTCAGCTGGTGACATTGGTTTTGTCTCTTTGTGTGTAACCACACAATGGTTCAACTTCAGGCATAGCGTCCCCATGAATCCTTCTATCTCCAAACCTGTTAAGGGATTTCAGATGGGAACTTTCACCACAGAATGGTGACCATCAGTTAAAATAATACACTCACCTTCTGCAAAACTATTTTTTTCTGAGTGCTCCTTTATATCTCCATGTGCTATGTACCTTAATACAGAATCCCAATTTCACCCTTTGTTCCAAAGGATTACAAGATCATTATGAAAGGAGCTTGATTTATTTTGTTAGCTGACTTCAGAACTTTTTTGGTTTTGGTTTTGTGGGGTTTTTTTTGTTTGTTTGTTTTTTGTTTGTTTGGTGGGTTTTTTTTGTGGTCTGCCTATTACAATAACATGAATTTATCTCTCATTGTGTATTTGGTTGATTTTTTTGGTCTTGGCTGTTCTCCATAATCATATGGCATCTATTTATTTTTAGTAAATGCTAAGGTTCCAAGTAATCAGATGATTCTAGGATATTTTAACTGTAAAAAATATTAAGAAACTTACAATAAATTTGCATGAAAAACCAAAACCAATAAAAAAATTCTTGCATACAATTATTTGCTTTATTTTTCAATGCACTTCAAAAGCTTTTTAATGTCTGCTTCTTAGATTATATTATACTATTTTCAAGTTAATCAATCATAAGCATTTCTAATTTGAGGTATTTCTAAGAATTTCTGAGAAAGATAACACATTCATTATTTATTTTGATCCTCAAATGCATATACTATGGTTTTTGTCTATGAAGATCCATTTTGCAAACCATTATGCTGAATATCCCACCTTTTAAATCTTTCTCCTTGGCTCCTTGTCATTAGCTTTCTTCTGGATATGACTGCCCATGGCAGGGCTTATGAAAGATATCATGTGTGTATCCTTCATTAGTTTTAGTGCAAAAACATGAGTTGACACTGTCATTGCAGATGGCATGAGCTAGCAGGAGTGACTTTGCCTTGAAAGGGAATAGGAGCTCTGCACATTCTTCCTCACAGTTTGCAGAGAAGCATTTGGAATAATAGTTTTCAAACATATTCTCTACAGACATCTATCGGCAACATAATAAAGTTATTGAACAGTTGCTGTGTGACCCATACTTAGTCTATCATTCATTTTCAGACCTTTAATCTTACCTACTGATAAAATGTCAAGAATTTTTGACTATTGTATGTTTACGATCTTACTCCTACTTGTCAATTCAGATGCAATGTGTTTATGGACTGTCTCTCATCATCTCAGAGAAACCAAACTACTTATATACCCTGTCTTAGCTTAGGGCTTTGTTGCCTTTGATTTTGTACACAGTACTAGGGTAGTGATATTTAACAATGTAACATTAACTTTCCTTCTGAACATATGTTAATAATATAACATTTCATATTTCAATGAGATCAGTTTTTCTAAATCACTGCAATGATATCCACATATTCACAGCTATAAAGAAAGGCAAACTTTCTAATTTCCCCTCCAAATCATGTTTATAAAACTGCCGATGTAAATGGAAGGTTCAAGGTCAACTGCGAATCATTGCTGATCTCTCAAAGTTTGGATAGAAATCCCTTCTATTTCTAGACAATATCTGTTTCAGAGATTGAAAGGATGAAGTCTGCTTTTGGTTAAGTGGAAAAGCAGAGCACATTATTGTGATTTTGGCCATTTGTCACAGGCTTGCAGCTTCTAATACAATTGCCATTACTACATTTCAAATTTCCTTTCCTTACAAGCTGTCTCGTATCATTTGCATTCAACTGATTGGTGTAATTTTATTATTCTGTGTCTTAAGTTGGGATATGTGGCTTTTTGTTGTTGCTTGGTTGATTTGGGCTGTGTGTTTCTTTTTTGGGGGGGGGCTGTTTGTCTGTTTGTTTGTTTCTTTTTTCTCTGTGTGTGTATCTACAGTGGGCACTATCCTAAGTATAGAGACGGTGAATCCACCACCTCCCTGGACAGCCCATTCCAACGTCTGATTACTCTCTCTGTAACAAATTTTTTCCTAATATCCAACCTAAACTTCCCCTGGCACAGCTTAAGACTGTGCCCTCTTGTCCTACTGCTGGTTGCCGGGGACAAGAGATTGACACCCACCTGGCTACAACCTCCTTTCAGGTAGTTGTAGAGAGTGATGAGGTCTGCCCTGAGCCTTCTCTTCTCCAGACTAAACAACCCCAGCTCCCTCAACCTCTCCTCACAGGGCTTGTGCTCAGATCCCTTCACCAGCTTGATCACTCTTCTCTGGACCTGCTCCAGCACCTCAATGTCCTTCCTGAACTGAGGGACCCAGAACTGGACACAATACCCCAGGTGTGGCCTCACCAGTGCTGAGTACAGGGTAAGGATCACTTCCCTGCTCCTGATGACACTGAATGTGGTACTTAGTGCCATGGTCTAGTAACCATGGTGGTGTTGGATCAAGGATTGGACTTTATGATCTCGGAGGTCTTTTCCAACCCAGTTGATTCAATGATTCTATGATTCTGTAAAGCAGAATATCTCTTCACCATTCATCTAGTAGATCTTTCCCCTGCACTTGTGTTCTCTCCTATATATCACTATATTACACCACAAATGTTCATGTATGATTTTTTTTTTATGACCCAATTTTTTTTTTATTCCTGGCATTTATTTCGTGATTGAATGATTGAGGTTTGAGTCAGTGAAAGAGGCAATCACAAGCAAACTGACATTGCTCCATGTCATCCATGATCTTCCCCCTCAAGTCAGTGAAATAATTTGTCACACTACTGATTTCTGGATATCTAGGCTAATATAAACTATTTGAAGGAGAACTATGTTAGTTCTAAAATATGATTCAGAGTACAGTTTTAACTGACTGGTCTCAAATCATTGTTAAGGAATAAAGTTAACAAAAAGGGGTTTTTAGAGTAAAGACAATAGAAATCGTGAAATCAGTTCATATATTAACATTTAAATGTCCCATATATCTACACTTAAATGGTGTCAGGTTGACCCTAAGGTGGGACATGAAGGTATAATTTTAAAGAAGGCAGTGACACAATTATACAGCTCAAGATGTGGCTACTGTGTTTTATTTCCTAAAACTTTCACAGAGCAAAGAGGAGGAAATATAGCACAAATATTAACAGAATAGTCATAACATAGTTATAAAGCAGAAAAAAAAATCTTGTAGATTTCTTCTGAATTTGTTCACCTTTTGTCAAGTTACTGTGTCAGGGTACAATGCAGACATAGTTCTGAGTGGAGGAAATTCATCAGATTTCCATGAAAGCTGTATATAATAAAAATTCTGGGAAATGGTTTTGAAAACCACATATATTTATTTTGAGAATTTCTTTTTTTGCATCAAGCCGTGGCTCAGAAATAAATCTCAGATCTAGCCAAGAATCCAGCTTTTAACATTTCTTCATGTTTATTTGAATGTTGCATAAATAAAAAGTCCATCTTTTGAAATGATTCAGATATTGTTCAAAGATCTTTACTTTCTACCTGCTAGAGTGTATGTATAATTATCTTCAGACTGACAGCATACCAGTTACCCAAATACAATTTGTGCACATGCATACATTAAAGAAAATTAAATACCATATGGTGCTGAGCCAGTCACAATTTGTACTGCTTGAAAATAGCACACTTTTGAAGCCTGATGACAAATTTTATGGGTTTTCTCTTGCTAATTTATGGAAAAAGAGCTCTTAACCATTTATCCACAAAAGAACTGCCTAAGCTGTGGCTGTGAAAATTCACTGCAGGAACTATTTTTAAATAAATCACTGTTCATAAAACATAGAAGACCTATGAAAAAAAGATTTTTCCTCTTAAAATGCCCATAATAATTTTTAAATTTCCTGAATTCTCTAGGTGATGATGTGTTTTTACTCATCACAAGTGAAAACATCCTAAGCAAAGGAGTTAAATTGAGCTGTGTCTGCTACCCCTCAGACACACTTGTTACTCTGAGTCAGATGGATTGGCAGTGAAAGAGTGAGTATTTTCTGCACAGTTTCATGATGGTGTTCATGCCTTCCACTGGTCAGCCAATGAAGTTGGGTGGTGCTAGCCAGAAGTTTTCTTTAAATTGTTGATAAAATATCAAGATATAGTGAAGTAAAATTGTTGTGAATATCTGGGTGAAAAAAAGTGTCCTTGGTCGTTTGTATAAACTTTTAGAGTAACCTTTAATTCTTAGCATGAGCAATAATTTGTTTGTTGTGTGTGAAAGCTGTAAACTACTGAAGCAGCAAATAGAGTATTTAATCAGTGTATTTTTGTAGCAAACCATGCTCTATCTGAGACTGGAAGCACTTCGAATGAGATACTGGTACATGTGATAAGAAAATCTGGAGAGATATTCAGTATCTCCTGAGAGAAACACAAGGCTCTTACAGCTTCGTGGTATTTTCTCCTGATCTGAGTCAGCTGTTCCAGGTCCTTGTGTAAGTAAGAGAGGAAGAAAGTGTTATGATCCTTAATTAATACACAGGGAAAAGAGTGCACTGATTAATTGTTGCCTTGTCCACGAGCACACAGGAGCCCTCTCAAGGGTGGTGACTGAATCTCAGGTTTCCTGAGCCACAACTTGTTACTAGCAAGACCATCTGTTTTGCAAAGCAAAGATTCAACATCTGCTTCAGAAGACAGAGAAAATTGATTTTGATATTCTTTTAAAGACGGTGGGGGCTTTTTTCCCTCTCCTTGTCTCTAGTGTTGATTGGAACTTCTCTCGTTTCCAAGTCTTATGGCACCGTTCATCAATGACAGTCTGTGCTCTGTGTTATAAATGTTCTTTGCTGTTTCCCTTCTTATCTTTATATAAGAAGAATATGGACTATGTTGGAAAACCTGTTCTAAAAAAAGAGTTGCAAATGTTTTGATATTTCTCAGATCTAAAATTATATATGTATATGTCTGTCTAATTAGAAAATTTGCTTTTGCTCTTTCATGGAATATGTTTGGCTTTGCCTCATTTGTATAGAAAAAAAAAGAGAGATAATTTGGTAATGGTAAAAGTACTGTATTTTGTAGCCATAAATAAGAAATATTTTGCATTTCCTTTTTGGACCATTCTAATTAAAATCATTGTATAAATTAACTAAAAATAAAAACTGTGGTCAACAACGATAAGGATGTCTACTGTAAGCAAAAACATCTATTTATTTTATTGAGATTTTTTATTAAAAAAAGACTTCTTATTTTTTATTTTTGCAAAAATTTTTTTCATCAATTTGATTGGTCACACAGAGCAATATTTAAGAGAAACTCAGGGGAGGCTACATTAAATTGAATCCATGTTTTCTGAGTGAAAAAAAAATAAAACACAGTCCTTGAACCTACATATTTTTGCAGTTGGAGGTTATTGCTCTAATATGTCTCTATTTCACTCTCATGAAACCCCACCTGGAGTATTGCATTCAACTCTGGAACCCTTAGCACAAGAAAGACATGGACCTGTTGGAGCAAGTCCAGGAGAGAGCCATGGAACTGATCAAGAGGCTGGAACACCTTTCTTGTGAGGAAAGTCTGAGAGAGTTCAGCCTGGAGAAGGAAGCCTCCAGGAAGACCAGCCCAGTGCTCTGGACAAGGTAATCCCAGGTCAGTGCAGACCCTGGGCCACTTTACTATGAAAGACAAAAATCTTATTTATCCAGCAACAATGAGCTTCAACTCCAGTAACTGGTTTTTTTATTTCTTTTTTAGATTTTTTTACTCTGTTGTGTTCTTGTCTGCTTTTACCTATTTTCATTCTCTTGAAGTGATAAAGGACTTGACAAAAATGGATAATGCTGGGTATAATAAGATGTTGAAATATTTTATTCATTTTTTTAAATTTATACATCTTGTTAGCCTACATATCAATCTCCTGCAAAAGAAAAAAGTCAACTAAGCTTTGCCTATTTATGCTGTATTGTCAGTAACCCCCTGATTCCTAATAGAAACATTTTAATAAGTTCTGTCTGGTTTCGTTTTCAAATCAGTTGGTGTCCTAAATATTTTTTATGTTGATATTTCATCCAGTTCTGTTGCAGCTCTCTGCCCTGATGCTGTAAAAAAATGTTCTAACACTGTTTGTAGACCTGAATTGTCTCTGCTGTGTTCTCTACAAACTCTGACAATGCCTTGCAAGGTGGCATAGGCCACTCTGGTTTTTTATATCTTCTTCCAGATTGTTTTGGCCTATGTTTGTGGCCAGTGTCTGTGGCTTTCTTTACACTTGACTGAGCCCAAGCTTTGACAGACTTTGGTTTATGAGTGGACTTCCTGGCTTTTTGGTCTCATAAGGAAAATAATTTCTTAGTATTTTACTGCATTTACTCAACAAATTTCTACCTATAAACCTTTTCTTCAATAAACAAACCTGACTGACTGGCCCTTTGTCTTCTTGTTAGTCACTGATATTTTTATTGCTTTAACCATTCTGTACATTCTGTTTAAAACAAGCGTACCTAGTCTTATTGATATAATTGCTTCTCCAGGTGCTTAGTCTCAAATAATATCTATAATTACTTTTGTCTGCCCTCCTTTGGCTTATGCATTTAATTTCAGAGTGAGCAATGTCCTTTTCCCTGGGGCCCCGTGTCCGTCTGGAAGGGTTGGTAAGATGGTAACTGTAAGATGCCACCTGAACAGTGGCATTATGCCCAGGAGTGGAAGGCAGTGACACAGTTCTTGAGTCTCAATAGTTTTATACTGATGTAACTCCCTTTGCCACAGACAGCTACAGTTGCAGTAGTGAGCTGCAGAGCTTGGTAGTGTATATCAGACAAAAGTCTTGCTCTCAGGAGGGGAAATGGAAGATGACAAGCAGGTTACAGGAAAAAGCTACAGCCAAACTGAAAATACAGGATATCCTTTTGCAATATAAAATAGTTACTAAAGTGCCAGTGAAATAATGTGCCACAATTATCAAATTACAAATCAAGCACATGTGTGTCAGTAGCTGTGAACACTGTTGGCAGTGTGCATTGACAGAAATCAAAGCTTTCCATTGAAGTGAAGAGATAGAGAAAACAAAGTGATTTCTAATCCCATACCGTTTTTATGATTTGAATGAACTTGATTATCTTTTCCCTCCACTAAGCTGTTTATTTCCTGAATAGGACTGTGAGGTTGCTTACTCAACCATTGTTTCAAAGAGTTTGGTGGCTGAGTCTCTTGTGGTGTATTGTCACAGAGGTGTACTTGCAGCAGATTAAGCCACACAGATCTGAATTTCATGATCTTTTACTGTTTGTCATCTCTAACATTCTTCATTCAGAAAATGTAATGTTCCCCATGCCTTCATTCCTTGGTCTCAACATTGTCCCCTTGGTAGCACTGATGCAGGCAGCAGATGAGTTGTCAGCACAGTTTGTATCTCCATTAAGGAATACAGTTTATTGCTGCTCAAGGTCAGCATAGTCCTTCTGAAAGATTTTGCAGAGGGAACAAATGTCACCTGACAGAGAATATGAAGGCAGGTCATTTGCTGGAGTACACATTTTCAGAAGCTTGGGTATGAAAGTTATAACCTTGTTCCATAAATTACAATGCAGAATGTTGTCTGTGTAATTCTAAAATTACACCTTTTTATCTGAGGTCAACATTTATACAAGGTTTTATAGTGAAACAAGTCTTTGAAGCACAACTTTATTGTCATTGTTTTTTTTATTTTATTTTAAATAATAAAAGCATCCTTTGGTTAGGCTGATATTGTTAAATATTTTAGAACTTCAGAATGGGGCAGCAGATTTAGTAGATATTTAAAAATTCTTGTAAAGTAATAGTGTGCACTGCACTTGGAAAGATAAAAATCACAAAAAAAGTAGCAATTACAACAATGCCTATGGAAAGGTAGTCTTTTCAACCTTAAACAACAACAAAAAAAAATTCACTATCATTATAAAGCTATTCACTGGAGCCACAGAGACTAAGGTGTTACAAAAAGGAATTATAGAATTTGTGTTAGTAGTAGTCATAGTACAGTCATGTCTGAAATCAGTTCTGACACAGAAGGTTCAAAGGTGATGAAAGTAGATTTATTTAAAAGGCAATAATTTATTGAAGCTCTTCTCTACCTTGTGTGAAAGAATATATTTTGGTCATATGAAAATGAAAGATGTAGGTGTTGTTACAGGTAGAGAAAAGTTGAGATAGTATGATTTACAGATCTGCAATTTTTTCACATTTTCCAGCTCCAATTACTTTTTGATATGTTATTTTGTGAACAAATAGTTTTAAATAACTCCTGCAATTCTTAGTGGGTTTGAGTCTGAAAGCTTAAAGATGCTGGATTTTAGATAAATGAATACCAAATATTATGAGATTGCATTTAGTAAAATAACATAGGAAACTGCAGAAGACACAGAATGACGTTCTTCACCAGGAAAAACTCTTCCATCCTATTGTGAAACTATTTCGGCCTTATGAGCAGCCTAAAAGAAGGAACTAATTTTACTTCTTTGCACACAACGCTACTCTGAAATCATGACAACTGGCAGCTATAGCAGAAACTCTTACAAATTAATCAAGCCCAGTGATGAATTAGCAAAGCCATACACCAGCTAACCTGTAGGTGCACAAAACTCAGGACAAACAGCTGTTTTGACATTTCTAGCTGGGAATCCTGCCCTTCACAATCATATTTGATGCTCAGACATGGTCTCTTGGCTGCTTGCAGTTGTCCCCATCTGTCAGGATGGCACTGTGCCCACACACAAGGTGGTATGTCAGCTTTTCTAGGGCATAGGTGCCAAGTAAATTCTGCTGTTTGCAGAGCTTTGCATGTGCTGGTTCCTCAGTAGGAAGCCTCTGCTCTGTCACGGCAAGGCTGTGTCTCAACATGACTCCTTACACTTGAATACACCTGTTGACACTTTTGCACCTAAGGAACAACACTTAAATAGTACAAGATAGAAAGATCAGTATGTAGGTATTGATTTAGGAATCTATATTGCACATACACCCCCAGATTCATCAATCTAGACCGGAGAGGAGAACCTTGGCATAATTTATGTCATCATCATGAACCCCTTCAATTCAGTCTTCCCCTGCCCCTAACTACAAAAAGAAATTGTAATTATCATCATGAACTCAGTCAAAAAAACCAACCAACCAAACAAACAGAAAACAACAACAACAACAACAAAAAGAAAACCAACAAAAAAACCCTAAACCAAACCAAACAAAAAACCCCAAACAAACAAACAAACAAACAAAAAAACTCAATAAACCACAGTGGAAAAAGGTTGCTGAAGCAAGGAAAGAAAAGCCTGAGTCTTCTGTCTTATCAATTTTGAAGTGATGAAACTGTATTTACCACAGTGGAATAATCCTTGCTTTATCCCAGTGCATGAACTATGAGGGCAGAGAAAAACCAGCCCCTGGGTACTGTGCTTGAGCAGTCAATGTATCCAAGAAAGTATAGGGAGAGCTTCTTTAGCAATAAAAGACATAAGCACCTAGAAGATGAGAAAATTCTAAGGCTGCAGAAACATCACTGTGTCTTCTTATAACAGTCCACATTGCTGCTCTAGGGAAAAAAGCTGCACTGCCTTGGGGAAACTGAGATATTCTGGGTTCTATTTATTCTTGAAACTATTTTCTTTGATGAAAAGCTGAATGAACTGAATGAACTGAACTGTCCTTTCAAAAGACAGCTTGGTCTTTCAAAAACACTTCCTCTCATTTACACATAAGTGGTTATTCATAGCAATCAGTAACAGAAGTCTTCATCATTTCTTTTGTATCTTGTAGATTTTAAATTTCACAAAGATATTTCCTGTAACAGCAACGAGACTTTTAGCAACCTTACTGGTTGCTCAAAATTCCTACTTTTCTTCTCCTTTTCTCTCTTGTTACCATATAACCACTCTGTTCTATGTGTGACTCATCCCTCTGTCTTTAATTCGATTTCAACATGTTGCATTGAAAAACTCACATAACATACATTTTTAGCTGCATTTACTCTGTTTTTTAATAAAAATTCTAATTTCAAAACACCTCTTATATTTTAAAAACTCCAGTGTCTTTATTAGTCATAAATATCTTAAAAAAGGTCTTTTAAAAACTAGAAATAGGCACTAATAGCTTGGAACCTTCCAGAAACAAACCTTGCTTTTTCTACCTATTTTTATTTTGTCTACTCACAGAATGTCAGGCATGTAAATTGAGTAACTCAGAAACATTTAATCCAGGAGAATGAGACATAAAATCACTTTTTGTTGTATTTTTTCCCTCCCTTGACATTAAGAATATCCCTTACTCTGCTTTTCCCACATGCATATTTTCAAAAGTTGTATCTTACTTTTCCCCTCTATTTGCATAATTCCCATTATATTTATTCTTAAGCTTTATTTTTGCTGTAGTAGAAGTATTCCAAGCACTGATATTTTCCTAAATATTTCTCAGTCCTCTAGTACAAAATAGTGTTTGCCCATTTCTTTTCCCTTTTTTTTCCTGTCCTACTAAGTTACTCTCCCACCCTCCAGCACTATATCATATTATTCTAACTACACAGTGTATCATTCTAGCTCACCTGCCCTACAACTCTGTCTCTTACCGTCTTTGACAAATTATCACCATTATTTCCCTTCTAACTCTTCTTGTGCCATTCATCACATATGACATTAAATAACTGTTCTTCTATCAAAATAATATACCTACATCATCTAACCAAGTGAATATTCAACCATTTTCTATTAGAAATGGCCTGAGACTGACATATCTGTCCCACCTGGCTGTTCACAGATAAATGGATGAACTGAGCTGTTACACAAAAAAAAAAAAAAAAAGATGTGATGGTTTTACTTTCCAGTTAAAAACATACCTAAAATGATTTAGTTTTCCAGGAAATTAAAACCCATAGGTGCTTTAAAAGAGAAAGCTTCATCATGTAAAATGTTTTCACTGACACAAATATTAAGGATGTTTCAGTTCAATGCTTTGCAATGCGAAAGAATTAAATTTCACTTTTTTTTGTCTGTGTGTATTACAGTAGTTTAATATT
The DNA here is from genome assembly GCA_013397135.1 of Pachyramphus minor. NCBI lineage: Eukaryota > Metazoa > Chordata > Aves > Passeriformes > Tyrannidae > Pachyramphus > Pachyramphus minor. The sequence continues at coordinate 180,008 of VYXB01005415.1, forward strand.
AGAAATCTATTTTAATAACACTAGTTTACAAAACTGATTTAAGGAAAATCCATTCCATGTATGTAAAAGAGAACTAGCAGAAATGGAGTATTTCACTACCATTCATACTTATAATTCCCATTATATTTTAACACAACTGGAAAAAATGTCTCCAAATTTCCCTAAATTAGGAACATTGACAGAAGCCATATAGGCTTTTTGAGCTGTGAAAATCATAATGTCTAATGCTTTATATTATTTTATGAATTGAAACGTTCATGATTACCTTCAGTGTGCATAATATATATATATAGGTATCACATTTTATTTAATAAAGAAACAATACAATCTGAAAATAATTTTTTAAATTAAAATATCTGGCTATTGCATTGAAATGATGACATTAGACATTTAGAACTTTTAATAAGATAAAAAAGGCTGTAAGTACTCAAAGAAGAAACAGCTTTCTGTATGAAGGAACAATGTTTTAGGCTAACATTTCTAAAAGTGATATTGTTACAAGAAAGCAGGTATAAAAGGCTTTGTGACTGTCAACACTGAGGGCCCTGAACATTAAGCACTCTTTCTATTCTTTGTTACTGACATGGCGTTTACCAGGCTTGCATAAAGGAGGGAAGTGGTGGTAGAACAACTGCAAACCTCCCTCATCTCAGATTAGGACACCCAATCTTTAGCCATTGGTATAAACCAATAAATCTTTACTTCTATTGGCTGAGGAGCACAGCTTCAGCAGAAATTTCCCTTCTCAAAACTAATGTGCAGTGATGGGATTTGAACATTCTTGAGAATTCAGCTCCATTCAGGCTGAGTTGAATGTACTTCTTTTGTCTTTATTAAATGGTAGAAAAGCTTTCTCAGTTCATGAAAGAAAGCTCTCTCCAGAAGAATATTACAGATGTGGACCCCAAATTCATAAATCTTTTTCTGCATCCCTGATTGTGGGCTTATGCTATCAGCATGGGACTCTTATGGCTTTGTCAAGGAACAGTTGTCTGCCCAGAGTCATGTAAGGCAGATAATTATGTATATTGATTACAACTGACTCGCAGTATTTGTCTTATTTGGGCTTTTAATTTCAGAACAGAATGTCATTGAAAGGAAGTATCATAACATTGATTTTTGATTAGCTAAAGTTGTTTACTGACTGGAACTCTAACTTCAAAAGTAAACATTTAACCTGTGTTGAGGCTTAATAACCATTGTCAAGAATCAATAATACCTTTCCTTTTCTCTATTGTGATTTCAGGTGGGCCAGTTTTTAAATTTTACAACATTGTAATGAAATTCATGAAATTCAAATACAAACTTTAAACACTCTTTTTTTGTGTCATTTTCCATACTTTCTTGTAAACATTCATTATTAATTACTTAATTTCCTGAATTATAAAAAGACAAAATGTCTCAGTTCAAATACAAAAAGAATATATTTTCAGCACTCTTCTTTTTTCCCTTTTTTTTTTTTTCTCTTTTTTTTTTCTTTTTTTATTTATCGATAAGGGAGAGGTCTCCTGGAAAAGAAAATCTGAACAATGTTTTTGTTTCCACTAGGCATTGCTATTGAAGGCAATCATGATACCACACTGGGTTTTCATGTTCCTCTCTACATGATGACATGGAGTTATGCAGCTATTATCAAAGCATGTGTTCTCTCCTTTGCCACTGTTAATAGGGACATGCCAGTCTCTGGAAGCAGTACGGGTTACCTATGATTACAGTGATTTTTCTTCTAACAGATGTAAATGGAATGGAATTACTCAAAAAGCAGAGCTGATTGCCTCTTGCTGTTTGCCATAATTGATCTCTAGAAGCAAAGGATGAGGTTTTTTCCCTGTCTTCACATGTGTGAAATGAGATTCTAATTAGTGGTGCATCACTGGGTGTGTGATGAGGAAGCTCTGTCTTCAGATGCACATATATTGTGTAAGATAGAGTGGAGAAAGGCAGAGGTATAGTTCCAGCCCATAGCCAGGCCTTCTGTAGCTAACCTGCTATGTCATGTGGCAGGAGAGAACCTGCAGCTCCTTGCTGTTCTTGACATCCTGGTGGATTCCACCAACTTAAATGGGCCATCAGTTGGTCGCCTGCACTTACCTAACCAACTAACTCTCCTACAGTTAACAGTACATTTAACTTTAGGTACAAAGGAGCAACATATCTGCTCACTTCCCTGTGAGTTTGACATCTTGCCACCTTCCTCCATTGAAAAATACATATCGTGCAGGTAGCTCGGTTTGCAAGTGCAGATAGAACTCTGGGTGGTGAGAGACCCAGGCAAGAGGCCATGAACTGCTGGCCCTTTGCATAGCAAGGTGCTGAGGAACCTGTGGCCCAGCCAGGTGACTGGACACTCAGAGACATAGCAGGAGCCGATGACACCAGACTTTCACATGCTTAGACTGTGAAGGTATAAAACCACAGGATTTCCTTTGTTTGAGGTCCCTTCTTGGAGGCACCCAGCTTGAGCTGTTATTTTATTATTGCACAATAATTCAATTATTTTAAGGATCTGAGGCTCTGATATGGGAAACCAGGGGACATTACAAAAAGTCCATTTTCTCTTATTGGTAAAATTTTGAAATATACCTCAAGTATTGGACACCAGGCTGTGAAGAAGAAACAGTTTAAAGTCACATATTCTATGGGTCTTTTGTTTTTAAGGGAGGTATTCCTTTTAATTCTGTTTTGTGCTTCAACTAAGAAGCTAGACTTGGGAAAAAGAAACCAAAAAACCCCAACAACAAAATGAAATCCAAACCACAAACAAACAACCCATGTTTTCCTCATGCTGTTCCTGTTCCAGCATGCAAAACCCACCCTTTTCAAAGCACCTGGCACATCTATACAGACAGATGCAGACAACCCAAATTCGTTCTTCCCACCCTGCAAGCTGTCTGGCTTCACTCCAGTTCCCATCCAAAAACCATGTGGCTGTGGTAGAGCATTACTGAGCCTGGACTAATAAACCTGACCTCTCAGGAGCCAAACACAACACTATGCAGCTCTGTGGCTCCTGGCCAGGATGAGGTTGGCTTTTTGCTTGCTCAGAGCATGAACAGAATAGATCCAGATCTCTGTACTTGTGCTTTGAGACTTTCATGTTTCTCTGTTAGTTTCCTTTACCAAAACCCCATTCAAATAAAAAAAAATCCCTCTTTAATGCTTGGCATACTTTCGTTCACATAATCTAGAGAATATTTGTACACGTACATTTTTGCTTGCAGTCCAAGCAAGAAAACATCTGAGGCCAATTCTTATTCCAGTTGAATGTCTAAATCATTACAGAAATAACATATATGACAACAAATTTGCCTAAACATACACATGAAGCATTAAAATAAAGAATGGCAAAGGAGAAAATAGGTGATTTTGTTATTTAATTCTAATCTTCTTAAGAATTTAATTGTTGAATTCCAATGTGTTAGTCTCACGCATCTTCCCAAAATTCCTCTCTGCTCCCTATTTCCATACTATGGGGCTAGAAAAACATCAGAATTATGGGGAAGGCAAGGACTGATGGATATTCTCTGTAGGTTAATAAAGTTGAAAGCCCATAGTTGAAGCAGAATATGAGAAGTTCTTAAGAGTTACTATTCTGTTTTAGTTCTGGACAGGTGAGATTTCATGGATGTTACCACTCATAACAAATATGTGTTGAGGCCCTCATAATAGATAAAAGTAATTTCCAGACTGAATCTTTGCATATTTTAGCATCTTCACCAATCTTGGGAATCACATCAATAATGTCAGTAAATTTTGTTGTTCACGCTAAGCATGACAAATTTTTCTAATGGTTTAAAGAGCTCTGTGTGCTCATAAGACAGCCTTTGTCTGATGGCATGCCTTCCAAAATAATTCCTTCTTATATTAATGGTGCCCAAAATACTATCCTAAGTGCTACTCAGGCTTAACCAGAGTTTATTTCCACAGCATTTCAGAATTTATTTTCTCTTCATCTATTACCTAATTCTCAAATGTTATGTAAAAAAATAGTTTGATCTTACTTCTGAATTTTCTTCCTGAACAGAACAAATATAAAATATTAATATCTGAGAAGCAAAAAAAAAGGAAAACTGATTGAGACAGATGTGTTTGAAGGTAGGAATCTTCACATATCTAGTAAGGAATCAGGCTTTATATGATGTGCTGTTTTTTATAGATCATGTAACTGTGAGTAGTAAGGTTAAACATGTAAAATACGTAAAAGGTATTCCACTAGTACCAAAGCCTTCTGTCAAATCTCTTTAAGGTGACAGAATGAGAAAAATCTTTAATGTTGTGCTTGAAAGTCATGGAATTAGAACCTAATTCTTCTGTCTTCCCAGAATGTGTTTGGCAAAGGTCAGTGTCCTCTCTGGGTACCAGGTCAGTGTTGGTGTACTTCAGACAGAGGGAAAGCAGCTCTAACTTCATCCTGCATGCTGAGACACGGTTGGACTGTGGAAGTGTGCTGGACTTTCTGTCCTTCCACTGTATAATTATTTAAGAAGGTGAGCATGACAGCAGCCCCACTTCCTACATAGCTGTTTGATTTTGGTCTGTGAAAAAACACATACAGCAAAGACAGGAAGCTTGGGTTTGATACAAAACTCTCTGCAAGCTTTGTAAGCTACTTCATATATTTAGTATAGATAATACAATTTTAACTCTTACATTTTTCAACCCAGTGATGTGGAAACCCAGAGATTTGTCAGTGCTGTCTTTCACAGAAATCTCTTCACTTTCTTCAAGTCCCTTGCTTTTGTTCACAATCCTGTGTCTGTTACCAGAGTTGTTATGTTTTTCCACACCTGAAGGGCACCTGTAGACAATGCTGTCATTCTGTATGACTTTTCTTATAGAGTTATAGAAACAAGAAAACAAGAAATAAATCAAGCAAAGGTTCCCTGAAGGAGAGAGTGTATGTTTCTTTGCTCGTATACCACAGCAGACCTGTGAATACAGATGATTGATAGAAACACAGCATGTGGAAAACAAATTTGCTTGTATTTACCTAAAACCGTTTTCATCACAGATATTTGAATTGTCTACGTGATGCAAGAGACACGCTGTAAAATTGGCAGAACTTGTAATTTGTTTCAATTAATGCAATTCTCTGCCTATCAATAATGACAAAGCAACAGAAGGAAATCTTTGGCATCAGTTGTATCTTATTACATAGTTTTAAAGAGTAGTTCTACATGTAGAGAAACTAATGAACTCACTTTAGATTGTCATTTGGTTAAACATACATACCTTAATGAATACTTAGAAAGCTATAAATGAAAGCTGAGTGCTTGGTGCCTGATATGTAATCACTGTAAATCCTGAAAAATTTTCATAGATCAATAACAGGGCTAAAGAAACGCAGTGGAAGTTAGACAGTAATGAAGTTGTGGGTTTGCCTTAAGAAAAAAAAATTGTATTTTAAATTTTTTTTACAGGTTCTAAGCTCTGTAAGTAAAAGACGTCCTAGGGCCTGCAGGTTCACATTTCTACGATCTCATTCAATTAACAAGTTCTTTGATGCTAAATGAAACTGCCTCAAACATCCATATTTTTTCAAGATCTGTTTAGCGCAAATAATTTCAAAGATTTTTCATTGCATGGAGTAAGGTAAATGTTTAGGAAGAGCTGTGTATTCAAGAGGAACATATGTTGACCTTTAGAAATTGCGGTGTATAGACAAAGCTGTTTGATATGTGGAAAGAAATTTCAATATCAAAATACACAACTAAGTAAAGTATTAAATATTTACCATTCAGAAGATGAAAAAGATACAGAAGTGCTAACCTTACACATATATATTGGAATGGACTAAATGAGATTCTAAAAGCTTTCATTGCTATCTCTAAAGCCTTTATAAACTGAAACAGAAAATCAGCGGAGTAAGACAAACTATGAGAATCTATGCAAGGGTACCTTGGATAGAAAACAATTTCAATTACCTTCTGAGCACATTTCTCCTTTGTCAGCAGTAATATTATACCATTTGTGCTTAAACCTAATAAAATGAAGAAATTAGAAAACTCCACAACTACTCAGAGAACAAGAATAAAGAAAATACTTGAGAATTGTAAAAATTATTTATCCTGTTAAAAGAAATAATCCTTTAAATTACATGAGGGGTTGTAAACATTTACTGACTTTCCTCAGACCCTAGACAGAGAGACCCAGATATGACTGTTCAGTCCCCATCAAGGTCAATTAAAGATCCTGATGAGATGCCAAGAGTTCACTGAAGAAGAGATTGAGGGAATGAACTCAAGTTTTACTTTCAATGACTGTAGAACTCATAAAGAATACTGGCTTTTTGGAGTTGGAAGCAATCATGGAATTGGTTGACAGATTTTTAGTGAAGATTTTTGTGGACGAACATCAGTCAATTTCATGTAGTGGTGAAGAAAATGAAGATATGAGCAATGTACTCTTGATGAAACATAGTAGTTTTCTTCTGCCAGAAAGTTCCTCCTAACATTTAGAGTGAGATGTGCTCAGCAACCTCATGTCTATATACTGAGCACTCCCCATGACTTAGTTTGGTGGTGTATAGTGATGTAACCTGGACAGTAAAATGCAAAAAGACTAAAAGGCAAGATAACGTAAAAAATGAAAACCAGAAAAAGAGCAGAGACATGCTATAAAGGGGATCTGAGTGAAAGGAGTCAAACTGCTCAGATGTAATCAAGAAGGAGTTCTCAAGGAATCCTTCTGATTGGCAATAATAAGGATTTGTGGTGGAGAAGCAGCTGGAAGTGAGGTGCACTGCCTTAGGGCAGCTAAAATAAATCCAGACACGTATATAGAGACACCTGAATCACTGTCCCTTAGATCTTTTCTGAAAATCCCAGAGTATATAAGACATCATTCACTATTTTAAATTAAATGTAAGGACCCAAATAAAATATTGTGGCAGACTCTGAATAAAATAAAGAGATATGAATAAATGTTAGGACTAGTTTTTAAAAAAATCCTCGGCCTGCTCACAAGTCAGAACATAGAAATTGGACCCATTTTTAAAGTCTTAAATGTATTAATTATTAAACCCTCATATATCCATCCTTTAGTCTCCATTATAATAATTCAAGTGTATTAAATGACATGGCATTTTGTGAAATTACATAAAAGAAAATTCTCAACAAAAGAGAACCTTTTAAAGGCTGGTACTGCTAAATGTGATTAAAGTCTGATTTCTTCCATCAGGACAGATGATGAGCAGCAAATTGCCTGCAGTACTTGCAAATCGAATAGAAAAACCTGCTTATTGACCACCTAAATTGTTTTAGAGCAGATTGATATATCTCAGTTATTTATATGAATAAATATAAAGAGAATAAGCCTCTCATTTACAAGAACTCCCAAGTGGTAACTGCCTGGAACACAGAAAATGACCACAATATCAGTAGTGGTTACAGCACATAGATTACATACAAGCATCTCTCTGAACAGCACAACCAATAACATGCAGCTTAGGAACTGTAGCATAAAAGCAATTTCAAAATTAGGGTCAGACTCCTCCACAAGAGGATGACTGAACATGAAAAACAAGCAACACTTTTGGGAGGCATGTTAGGTAAAACTGCAAATTTATTTTTAAAAGTCAAGAAGCAGTTTGAATATAATCTTGTGAAACCACAGGAAAGAAAGTGCAATCTTGGTCTTCTTTTAAAATAAGAAAAAGGTTAAGCTTGCCATATTTCTGATTAGCACACTGGGAACTAATCCTGCCTGTGTCATGACATAATGCTAGGCATTCATAGCACATAAAAAACCCTCTCAATCTACCATCTGCTATGAAGCTTCCTTCTCAAGTTCAGAATAGTATTGCATTATTAGCCAATCTGATAAAGAAATCATCATCATCCAGAAGAGAGAAAATTCATTAGTTTTTAAAGCTATACTTTGTCATTTAAACCGAAGCAGCAGCTGGGATTTGTCTGAAATTACAACTTGGATGATTTCTGTCATAATTAAAATACCACCACAAGGTACATAAGGAATGATCATCCAGAATATATTCAAAATATTTTGTTATTTTACTGCTGAAACATTTAGATTAATTCATCCTCAAATACTAAATACATCTTCAAAGAGTATGTAAATGGATAGGTAGATGTTATAGTTGAAGATGTTCCTGCTTATTGCAGAGGATGTCGGACTAGATGGATGAGGCTTCTTCCCACTGAAACTATTCTTTGATTCTACGGACGGATGGATGGATGGATGAATGGATGGATAAAATCTCTAGTCCTTCTCTGTGGCCTGACTGTAGTCACCCAACCCATCTTATTTGACTGTGAATATCTGTAGAGCCATACCAAGGTGCACGAAGAATTGTAGACGACAACTAATGGGAAGCAATCCTTTCAAATGCCAATGTAAAGGGTACCTTGTGCGTAATACAGCTGCCTGGAGCCAGACAAAAATGTTGTTTAGTATTGGCCTACATCTTAAAGAATTTTAAGGAAGCCCAATATTACATCAAACAGTCTCAGGTTATCATTACCTGTGAAGATCACTAAGAGACTCTGAATTATACGGAGGCCTTCTTTCAGCTCCAAAATTGTTCAAACTTTAAAAGACATAAAGATACTTTTGATCTCTCAGGTTCCTTAGCTCTGTCATAGCTTTACTGAATTTCACTCCTATACCATAAGGGCTTTAACATAATATCTTCCTGTACTGCAGCTGTGTCTAGCAAATTATCAATGCTATTAGAATATATATATTATATAGGACAAATGCAGATAATAAACAGTAATGCGTGCTGAATAGGTTAGTATTTTTCTAAGAGTTTGTGTTGTGCTTTTGTGGAAAGGTTTTGGTAGCAAGAGAGCTACAGCGGTCGCTCCTCTGAAAAGTTGCCTCATGCTTCCCCAAAAGAAAATAAATGACAGTGTTTCACCTCTGAGATAACTTATGTAAGAAAGGTAAAAACCTGCTTGGCAGCAGCAGCTGGAAGAGAGGGGTCATAATGTGTCAGAGAAACAGCCAGGTCAGTAAAGAACGGGAAGAAGGAGGTGCTCGTGGTACTGAAGCTGAAATTCCCCTGCAGTCTATGGAAAAGAACATGGAGAGGCAGGCAAGACAGGCTGTCCCCCTGCAGCCCATGGTACTCGGTGGAGAAGAGCTCTACCTGTGAGGAGCCTACACTGGAGCAGGTATCCACCTGTTCAAAGGAGGCTGTGACTATGGGAAGCCCATGCTGGAGCAGGCTCCTGGAAGGACCTGTGGACCTGTGAAGAGAGGATCCCACACTGGAGCAATTTTGCTGGTAGGACTTCTGAACCTGTGGGGGACCCACACTGGAGCAGTCTGTTTCTGAAGGACTACACCCATGGAATGGGTTCATGAAGAACTGCAGCCCATGGGAAGGACTCATGTTAGAGAAGTTCATGAAGGACTATATCCAGTGGTGGATAACCCCATGGTGGAAGAGTGTGAGAAGGAAGGATCATCAGAGGCAATATGTGATAAACTGACCACAGCCCCTGTTCCCTGTCCACCTGTGCTGCTGGTGGGGGGAAGACTTCAAGAAAGAGGGAATTAATATGAACCTAGGAAGAACGGAGGGAGTAAAGAGGGTGTTTTAATATTTAGTTTTTATTTCTTATTACCCTGCTCTGATTTAATTAGTAATAAGTTAAATTAATTAGTAATAAGTTAAATTAGTTGTCCCCAAGCTGAGCCTGGTTTTACCTGTGAGGGGGATTGGTGCTTGATCTCTCCCTGTCCTTACCTCGACACATGAGCCTTTCTCAATATTTTCTCCCTCTATCTAGCTGAGGAGGGGAGCGACAGAAAAGCTTTGGTGGTGCAACCCACCACATAGTCATTATGATTTTTAGTGTGTGCATTGCTTGTGTTATCACAGTCAGCCAAACAGTGGCCCAACAGACCTTTACAAAAACCTTTCGTAAAGAGTGGGTAAGTCACACTAAACAACTATTTAAACTCTGGATTTTTTGTTCTGCTGAGCCTGAGAAAGCTATTCTGCCACTTACAAATTATAGAAGGGAAGAATTTTTGTGAAGTAGTCATTTTAGGTACACGGCAATATATACGGACACAAAAACTCTTCAGATAGAAATTGTCTTCAGTTTTAATATCAAAAGAATTCATTCTCTCTATTTCTCTAAACTGTTAGAGAAAAAACTTTATAAAAACTTATTAGAAAAGTTTCTGTTAAAAATATTTGCTGTTGTACCTTTGCTGCAGAAAGAAACTTTTAGTTTGTCATGTTCCTCCCTGGCCATCCCTGGGGATGTGAAAAGTCATTTTGACAGAAGGTGAGCAGGAATGGGGTTCATCTTATATAACTTCAGGCATACAAAAGTAGGGAGAGTAGTTTAAGCTAACTGCCTAAGTTCCCTGTGCAAGACAGGACTAGGGAGCAATAGAGGCACAGTGTCCCTTATCCTCTCTCTCAGATACTGTTTTGGAACGAGGTAAACCCTCCACCAGCAATGCACAATTTCTTCAGGTACATTGTTGAGGGAACATAGTTTAGACAGCTTAAGTTAGCCATCAAGTCTCTTTCCAAATGTATCAAATGATGTAGAGAAGACAGGTCTAATATATTTCATAGTCCCCACCTAAACACTGAAAGTCATTGGCTGTTCAGCTGAATGGTTGAATAACTCAGTAGGTTTCAGTGACTATGGCACTCATCTGGTGCTTGTTCCTCCTCTGACGACAGAAGAAATTATCATAAACACTGTGTTATAATGAATTATCACAGATATGATTGCTACTGTGTTCTATTTCCTGAGCATTCCCAAATTTGTTTTAGAAAACTGAAATGTACATCAAAGAAAAAAGGTTCTCTGAAGAGAAATATGCCTATCAAGTGCGGCACCCATAAAAATATGGTTGTATGGTACCATACTATTGTACTATTGTACTATTGTCAATATTATTGTACACCATACCTCAAGCTACAGCCAATTGTAACTAATGATAAAACTAAAAGGGAGGAAATGAAGTTGGGAAAAAATCCAATCAAGATTTTATGTGGGAACAAATGGTTAATATTTATTAAGAGAAGCTGTTATTTCAAATGTCAGAGGAAGTTGTAGGGTCCCTTCTGTAATACCCTTCTGTCAATGTAACTATTTTCAACAAAGCTTATTTAGGAGAGTAGAGGAGAAACTACCATCTCTATTACTGAATGTCAGCAAAATAGTATAGAAGGGAACAATTGTCTCATCATCTAATACTGGCTCAAGCTGCCCTTGATGTTTCTGTTATGTTTTTCTGAGCACATAAGATGTACGTGACTGCAAATTAACTCTTTTGTTTGCTGATACTTTATAAGTTTAGTGTATCATAGGCTACTAAGATACACCTTGGGAAGCAGAACCTTTACTAATTACAACTGCTGACAATGACATTGTGTCCTTCCCTGAGGAACTGAAATAGTTTGGAAGGAGAAGAATAATTGCATGTATCTTTATATTCAATTGATTAAGAACAATGTTTTGACAAAGCCATTATTTATATTATTTTGAGGAATAAGTCCACAATTAGTAGATGAAAGTCAAGGCAAGATCACAAGAAACACTTTATTCAACAGTACAGTAACGTTTATGCTAAGTATTCTTGCCAGAAATCAATTTTACAACATTTAGCTGAAAATTGTAGTAGATATTAAGACACATCAGAAGAATTCTTTGTTAAAATATTACCAATTACTTTTTTTTACATTTCTGTTACAAAACAATTTTTTATTTATATTGAGCACAACACCATTGTATCTCTGATTTTCTACTTTAAAAGGGCAAATGTATGTCCCATTTTGAAATTATAATAAATTAACATCCATATTTACTCTCACTCCTTATGTTTTCAGCTGTAGCGATGTTACAGACCATAAGTTCTTTCTGCCACTAATACCTAATTGTCCAGGTAATAATTTATTTTGGAATATTGAGGTGAACACACCCTACCCAATACATCATTGCTGCAGACCTGTCACATATTTCATACACCTGTTGAAGGTTCAGTTCCCTGCCCTGTGTTTTCAAGCTCACTGAGGCATTAGGATACTCTTTTCTCCTTTTCTGTCCTCTAGAATTCTAACTCTTGAATACAACAGATACAGAGCAAGCTGCCTTTATTGAGAATTTCTCTCAATATCTCACTTTGAGTCATAGAGGGCAGACAAAAGTGACTGAGATAAAAGTACATTCTTCTGAATATCAAAAAAAAATTCCTTTATTTCTGTATAGTAAATTCTTTGTTACTTTTATTAATAATCAGTGGACTTCATTCTTGCTCCTTTGCATGTGGGAGTAGGGTTTTTAATTTATATGTAAAAACCTATGTTTGGGGAACTCTTGCATGCAGACAGGCCTACCAACACTCTGGAAAAAGACAGATTTTGGGGTGGGATGGCTGTAGGAATTTCCTTAATATGAATCCACAAGCAAGTAATTTCTACGGTAAAAGTTCTGCAAAAGTTCCATTATACATTTCCAGGATGTATCACCTTGCTGTATAGACAGGGTTCTGAATATGTTATTTTCAAATGAATTTGAAAATATTATTTTTAATCTACTTGCTTCTGAGTATGTCCATTATACCTAAAGGCTGTATTGTACCATAAATACCAAAATTTTTATTTTGATAAACAAGGCTTTTTTGTCCTTAGATAAGATCTGTGACAACATATATTCCAGATATATAGAATATATCTGGAAAATGAATAGTACATTGCTGGATCTTTCTATCAGTTCCAAATTAGAAGTGTATCTATTAACTTTAAAACCAGTATTGTTGCTTGAATTTCAAAAGTCCAATGCATAAGCCAGTTTTGGACACCTTTTGACATCAACACATTCCTAAACCATTACAACCAGTGGATTTAATAGTATGTTAAAAAAAAAAAAAAATAGGCCCAAACAACTTAGCTTTTCAATGTGAACTAATAAGTACTTGTGTAATCATGACTTCAGAAAGTTTTTACAGAGACATGTCTGTGTGTTTCTATCAAAAGCTTTATCAAGTGCAGAACAGCTAGATTAATTCCCCAAGATTTTGTGCTACTATGGAGTTGTGATCAATTTGTGTTTCTGGTAATGTCTTTTTCCAGGATTTTTGTTGCATATCTGTAACAACATCATAACACAATTTATTTATTAATCAGGTCATGGTGGCATCCCAGATGTCAATCAGGTATTTTGTTTTTTCTCTTTAAACAGATTTGTGTTCAGTAGCTGAAGAATGTGAACTTCCCATCAGTGTAATTGTAATGAAAATCTTGTAACAGCAGGTGTTTTAATCATGTTACAGACAAAAAACTAATTTTGGAAGAAATGATACAATTACCCTGATCAAATATATGAGAGAGATCCAACACCTTCACAATTTTAATCCATCAAAATTACAGTATTAAGTGAGCAAGAAAACAAGCTCTTCTCAGGCAAGTGAAGTCAAATAAATAAAGAAATGTAGTTTTAATGTGAGGTGGTATTCTTGAACTTTTCTGCATATTTTACTTACAGTGTGTTTCAGAATTTTATTAGCTTTGACTCTTAAATCAAATTGTATCTTTTACAGTGCAATCTTGAAACTTCAAGTCTGTCACAGAATGTTTTTAATTTCACAGTGTTTTCTAGTTCAGAAATGTTCATGTATATTTACAGAATCCCAGAATCATAGAATATGCTGTGTTGGAAGGGATGCACAAGGATCATCTAGTCTGACTCCTGACCCTGCACAGGACCATCCTCGAGTCACACCACGTTCCTGAGAGTATCATCCAAACACTTGAACTCTCTCAGGCTTGGTGCTGTGACAACTTGCCTGGGGAGCCTGTTCCAGTGCTCAACCACCCTCTCTTTCTAATATCCAGTCTAAACCTCCCCTGACACAACTTCAGGCCATTCCTTTGAGTTCTGTAATTCTTTCTGCTTACACTAAGAACTCTTTGTCTCTTTAGGAAGATCATTTAGACAGGCTGGATTTATCCTGCATGTCAAATACTGTACCACAGTCAGAAGCTGTGAATTTTTGTTTCGAAGAATTGATGACCATGACTAAGACCAGGAAGTTTTATCAGAAAACTTGAGGATCTTCAGTCTGGTTCCATGTTCTGAGAAGAATGTGTGTTTTATGGAAGTTTTAGTTTCTTTACCTCATCTTCTATACTATTTGAGGTGTAAGAAAATAATAGTGAGCATCTTAATTCAATAGAAAATTTTGCAATATATAACTTACAGGTTTGATTTCTGGTGGGGGTTACAGGTTATTGATCTTAGGTCTCTATTTTTTTTGCAATATAGCTGAGTGAATACAATTGATCAATGTAATTCAGAGCACACACTCTTACTCCTTTATTACCATACAGGAAATGTATATCAAATGAAAATGCACCAACAATATGGAGAAGTCAGAGCTTTGGTGATACTAACCTTCTAAACCACCATAGATGCAGCATGATAATTTATTTTCTCAGAAACAGCTTGTACACCAAATTCACATAAGAGTTTCATGTCACTAGATTAAAAGAGGAGATGTTTGTGAAATGAAATCACTTGATTTTCCATCTGGAAAGTAGTCTTATTGAAAATAAACTGTGGAGTTAAGCAGAAGAGAATCTAGAACAATTGTTCTGTTTTCTAAAGCAGTTAAATCTAGATAATCCATGCTACATCACTTTTGGTTTGCAACACATGCTCTCAACAAAAACTCTTGAAATGACATTTTCCAATGGGAAGAGAAGAAAATGTCAATAGCCTTTTAAAGAATTCAATAACTGTTAGGAATTTATCATCCATCCAAAGAGGGTAACTTCTTTAGAAATATAAGTTTCTTATATTTCAGTTTTCTTGGTTTCTTAATTTATTCACTATTGGAAGAATTTAAAAGATATCTCAACTATAGATTTTTTTTATTGAACTGATATTAATGAAGCATTCAACAGTTTCAAACAAATTGATATATTTTTAGTGTCTTTGGAAGACGGAGGGTGAATAAAAAATAAAATTTCTTTCCTATCATTATAGTTGGTACAAAACCTTTATTTCCACATTCTACAAGAAATTTTGACATTATAAAATTTATTTTTATTATTTGGATTGAAAAATGAAAGTATAGATGTTTCTTACTGTAGAGAAATTTGAAAAAATAAATAGTCACTTAAACATTACTGTTTTTGATTTTCATGCCTTTACATTCCTATGTGATAAAAAACCCCATCTAACACAAAATATCAGCTTCTGGTATTGAAGTGAAATTCAGTATAAAGTTCAAATGGAATATCTCGTTTTTACTGCAGTAAGTGTGCATTATGAACCTAAAACTAAGAAAGTAATGTTGATTTATTTCACTATTTTCCTTTGAAAATTTTACTAATATATTGGTATTCATCTACTAAAAAAAAATCCCTGGTTTATTTATATCAACCTTAATGGAGTGAATGTTTTCAGGGGTGATTTAGTCCCCCCCATTTTTAAATTAAATTTTATTGAAATGCACCTGAATACTGATACAACATATTCCCAATATTTTTTCTTCTGATTTTTTCTTTAAGTTTTGAAATATTTTTCAGTAATTTAATATATTATAAGATAAAAATGAGCATTTTTTTGTTTGTTATTTCTTCCAATCAGTCAGTGGAACCTCTTGATATTACTTGAATTTTTTCTATGTGAATCTTACTCTTTTTCAGCAGAACTAGAATTATTTATTAAATTTTCTTTGACTCCTAAAAAATTGCATTGAGTAGATTAAACAATTTTTTACACAATTTTTATTGGAAAATAATTTCACAAAAATTCATCTTAACAAAAATAACAACTTTGTACTTAAAGGAAATTTCAACACTAAAATTCAAAATTTTTTTTTATTTTAAAAAGAAAAATTTGTCTTTTATCTACCCACTCAATCTGAAATAAATTCAGAACACACTCAGTTTTGCTCAATTTGCATTTTCAGGTGCTTGAATATTTCAGGTGAAAATTTGTCCTGTTCTACTGCTTAGCTACCTCCAAACACTCTCAAAGAAGCTTAGCTTGCTTTGTTCTCATGTCAGCTCCCCCCACATCTTGCTCAAATTGTTGATCAATCTGCATCTGTGTCTCCAGTGTCTGAAGCCACAGATGCAAATGCAGACTGGAGAGCTGATAGTTTCCCTAGACAGGAATGTAGTTGATAAGCACATCTTATTTAAGGTGGGAATTGATTGCAGAGTCCTTTGAGGCTACTTTTCCTTGTTCTTTACTCCATGTGATTAGCACTCTCACAAAGCAATTGGAGGCTACTGAAGTGTAAAATGAGACTGATTCATCCCACAATTCTGTTGCAGACCATACTTGGTTTTCCCGTCTGTCAAGTTATTGGGGAAGAATTAATTTTTACTCAAGAATGATGAAATTCTTCATGGTTACCAGAGGGCTGAGATAACTGTGTTGCTAGCTTTTGGTGTCACTGGTGGTTTGGCTTCTAGGAACAACTGATATTTGAAATATGTCTTATGAAAACCTTTCCATTCAGAAAGTTGTTTTCTCTTTTATTATTAACTGTATTAGGATAGATATATTATACAATTCCAGTTCTCTGTTTTTCAGTAATTTACTTTTGTAGTGCAATTTTGAGGTTATGATGTAGACTCAGATTCAGCATGAGCACTTCTGGGCTTCATTCTCTGGTTCAGCTCACTAAGAGGTCTAGTATGGATACTTTCTTCCCAACTTGTGGAGAAAAGAGCAGTTTCCACAATGTGGACACAATACTTATTTACAAAAAATCTGCTGGGGATGATCCTGAAAGGAGAAATTTAAACCCTATTAATAGAAACTATATGTACACTGTTCTTATAAGCTAGTGTAGCAAGGTGGGGAAAAAAAACCCTGAACTGTTTCTTCTATAAGACTTTGGGTTTCTAGCTACAAACACCCTTTGCTGTCCAGCTTAAAGGTTGACATAGAGAAAAACTCCATGAGAAATGCTCAAGGGAAGTATTTCTTACATACATACATATATATGTATATATAGTTCTTCTCTACAGTGAAGTGCCAGAAAACCAGTGTTCATTGTTCTTATTGCATGACAATGAATCTTTCAATCACCGCTGAGAAATTTTCATGCCTCTAAGAAATTTTAATTTTCTACCTACATTAGTGCGTCCTTATATTTGAGGTCTCAGCATGTCTATCCTGAATCTTTATGTGATTACAATTGGGATTCTAATAAAAATGACTAGAATAAACAGACTATCAGAATAATCTTACTTTTAAGGAAAAACTGCAAATGAGATCATTGAAGGAAATGCTGGAAATTGCCTGATTTTGCTGTGTTTGCTTTTACCTTTTGGACACTGGTGTAATTTTTGACGTACTCAGCCAGGAAAATATCATTCTGCATTACAACCTCTGCTTAAAGTACAGGATAAAGCCTTTTCTGTCTGAACCTCAAAATCATTGCTTTAACCAAGCCTATAACATATTCTAAGTCAGACCTTACCATCAGACCTTGCTATGGGAGATGTGAACAGTGATGAAAAGAAATGGAATGAGAAAGAAAGAAATAAGAGGCAACCTGACTGTACTTGACTTTTTGAGACACTCGGAAGGGAAATGAACCTTTACTTTCTTTTATTCTTCTTTATTTTTTTTCTTTTTTGTCATATATAAAATGCATATTCATGCCTAAAACTTGACTTTCAAAACCTTTCTACCCTTTCCTGAGTGCTTTAACCCATGTTACTTAGGTTAAAAGGTCTTCAGTGTCTTCAAAAAGAATATTTCACTTGAAGCAGTTATACAGCCTACTGATCTATTTTATCTACCTATATAGTAGATAAAGGTTCAATTCCTTCTAGGATTAACAGAATCTGGACTGTAAGTATTCCTCTTGAGAGACACTTTGAGGGGGAATCAGATTGCAGGTAATGATACCTAAATGTAAGACTCCACTTGTCTATAAACTAAAGGCTTAAGCTCCTATTATCCTCAATGGTATTCTTACCAGCCAGTGTAACCTAGAGCTGAACACGACTATCTGCTTTTCTTAGGATGAGTTGAATTGTTCTCCATGATTCCTTGGCTGTTCTGACTGCATTGTATCTGCCTATAAGGAGCTTAGATACTTAGCTCATTTTCACCTTTTCATTGAGACTGCTTATAAGTAGGTATTTGAATCTGAGCTGAATCCTACCCCATGTTTCTCTTTCTCCTCTTCCTTTGCATCTTTTAAAGATCCTAGAACAACTCTGTCAGTTCACTGGCCTGTAGACATACAAAATGAGCAAACCATTCTAACTTTTGCAGGTTTTCAGGTGTGCCTACTCTTGAGGCTGGGAGTAGTTTCTCTATTTATTGGAATGTTAAGTTAGACATAGATTGTGCTCTTTTTCCAAAACAGTTTGTGAGACAATGCCTAAATTGAGTAGGTTGGATTCTACCCTAATTGCACTACATTCACAAAATTATTCTAGTAGTTTTAAAGCCAGTTTTGCTGACCTATTTTTTTGTGGATGGGGGGGTAGTGGTGTGTGTGGTGTGTGCATGTGCTGATTATTGTCATTCTCTCTTCCTTAGGAATATATATTTAAATTTCCCTGCTGCCTCACAGTTCCCACACAATGTTTGCTTGATTGCATATTCTTTGTGTTTCATTTGGTTTGTCTCTCTAGTGGGAGGTCCTGCAAGCAATGTTAATAGACCATGTTCCCAAGAGGAATTTATCAGTAATTTTCTTTGTCATCTGAAAGATTTAAAATCAAAATATTAAACATGAGTAGGAAATTGAACTAAAATTACAGCTTAATTCTAAAGATGTATGCTGATTTATTTATATGTGGGTACAGCACTCAGAGACCCCAGTTTTACTTCAGATTTCTGCTGACAGATGTAGGCAAGCAGCAATTTCAGCTAGAGGCTAGATGCAAGAGACTCTTACATTCAGCTCACTATCAATACTAAGTTCTTCCACAGTTTTTTATGAGACTTTTGGGGCCAGAACCAGAAAAGTTTGTGAGCTGTGCCTGCCTGCAGTATTCAGACTACATTAGGAACTTCATTTCACCAAAGCAACACTTAAAGTGTCGTTAGTGAGCCTCAGCAGGATAATCCAAACCACCTAAATCAGCAGTCTAGACTCTGTAAGTAGACAGAGGAGAGAGGTAAACCTCTCTCAGGATCTATGAGTACCTACTTCAGTTAACAAACTATTTCTCCCCCTTGACTCCCTGGAGCGTACATACCTGCTCCAGTGTTATCACGTCCTGAGCAAGGGGCAGCTTAGAGCCAACCAAGAAATAGCTGCCCCAGTCTCAGCTGAATACTTGTAGAGTAACCCTTGCCTGGAACAGTATATATAACCTGAGGGTTTGAGTGTGGCTTTTTTTTTTTTCCCCCATGAAAAATTACGATTAAGTGTAGTAAAACCATGTCTTTTTTTTTTTTACTATTTTTTTCATGCAAGTTGAAAAATTAGCAGTACACAGAACTATGAAAATAAGAGATGCTTTACCATTTAGTAATGCAATTTAAATCTCATTTTTCTCTTCAGGAACAACAGCAAATACCATTTTTTTCTGGAGCTTATCTCCATATTCCTGCATTCTAACATATATATATATAAAGGATTTTCTTACATCTGTCAGTCCTCTCTGTCAGATTTTAGGCTTTCTCGTGCTCTACATGCAGGAGACTTTGCAGTTTCATTCAAGACTTAAGAGTCCTCTTATACTGCTTATTTTTCATTCATATGGAATGATGCACACAGTGATTCTGACAAACTATTAACAGACATTTAAATGCTGCTAACCTTGCTTGCTGTTCTTCCTTGCACATCTCCTCTGTTTTAGTTGACTCTTTTCCTGGTATATGTAAACTTTACTTCAAACTATTTCTCACAGCTAGTCTTTGTTGGGATCTCAGATGTCAGAAAGCTCAATTTTGTTTAGAAATTTTGATCCCAGTCTGTTAATTTCCAGGCATGTTCCTGTAAATAACAAACTAACATCATGCTCCAAAAAGCTCACTGCTTGTCAACTTCTTTTTTAAAAATATCTTCTAAATAGACTCTGAGATTTATTTTAACTCTGTACAAATAAAGCCAACAACCCTTGCTATGATTTTTAAGAAATAAAGACTTGATGCTACTATCTAAACTTAAATAGTCATTTAAGAAGGTATTATTTTGGACTAGGTATTTCTTCTGAAAAGGAAAGTAAACACATGATGTATATATTTCACAATAAGGATACTAAAATATTTTTCATTCAATCAGTGAATGAACTCCCAAATTTTTGATGCTGAGTATTTTGCTTTTTTACAACCAACATTTTATCCAAAGCAGGATTCAGGTTTCTAGTTTCTCTGTTTAGACACTTCCCTGTTATTGTGGATTTAGTTCATCTTAAAATGATGATCATGAGTCTCAGTGGTGTCTCAGAGCTTGCAGTGGTGATTAACAAGGGCTTGTTTCTATTCTGAAGTGCACTGAAGTATGTAATTAAACGTTATTCTTTTTCTCCAGGTTGGAGCTGAGTTTTGAAATAAGAGTGGTTTGATTGAAAACTCAACTTCGTGAAATGGTTGAGTTGTCCCCAAGCTAAGGCAAAGTTCAAAAAAGCTGATGATCTAGTTAAAAGAGCTTGAGCTTAAACTATTAATAGGAGGACTTCTGTGCTGACACTGCCTTTAAACTCATCCGAAATCCTACAATTCGTGATGGTTGCAGATTCTTTTCAACTGAATATAAAAATATACAAATACCTTTGTTGTGTTTATTCCTTCAATGGATGACAAGTTTAACATGAACCAGTGATGCACCCTCGCAGCAAAGCAAAGCCTTCTGAGCTGCAGTAGGCAAAGCACTGCCAGCACGTTGAGGTAGGTAGCTCTTTTCCTTTACTGAGCACTGGCGACACACCTCTGGAGTTCTGTGTCTGGCCCTGAGCTTCCAGTAGGAGGACATGAAAATACTGGATTGAATTCAGCAAAGGACTGAAAAGATGATTAAGAACCTGAAGCATCTGTCGTATGAGAGGTTGGGAGAGCTGGGTCAGTTTAGTTCGGAGAAGAGAAGCCTCATGGGGGGAACTTACGTGTGTAAAAATATAATTTGGGACACTAAGGAAAGTGGAGCCAGACTCTTCTTTGTGGTATCCAATGATCCAAGAAGAAGATGCAATGGGCACAATGTTAATTCTACCTAAACACAAAAAAAAACTTTTTTTTTTTTTTTTTTTTGGTGAAAATGGAAAAAACTTGTAGAAGTTACCTGAAGTGCTTGCAGAATCTTCATCCTTGGAGAAACTCAAAACCTTGACTAGACACCATCCTTAGAAACTCTCTCTAGCTAATCCTTCTCTGAGTAGAGGTGTTGACCTAGTCCAGAGGTCATGGTTGACCTGTGATTCTGTCAGTTTGTGGGTGATTCACAGACTAAAAGAAAGAGAATAAGTTTCAGTGACTACAGTAGTTTTAATGGCTTCAGCAGTCCTGTTGTTCCATGTGATCTCCATTATGACACTACACGTTAAAAATTTCTTCAAGTCTCCACAATTTTTGCCATTTTTATCAGTATCCATTCAAATATGGATTTTATCTCAATTTTTTTAATCTTCTTTATCACAGAGAGCTTTGCTGGGAAATTATAATATTCAGTTTTAAGAAGAGAATAAACACAGGAAAAATTATATTTTTCTACCTTAAAAACATCTTTGCAAAAAAGGTCTTTCCTAAGAAAAACTCTATGTTACAGCAATTCATTCACACTGATAAAATAATCTTTTTATGTATAAGAGAACAATAGATTGTTTTCTTCATGCATGATACAAGCATCTTTGTTAGATTTCACACACTCTTTGGGTCAAGTTACTAACATATGTATAGTTTAAATTATTCATCTCAGAGAACCACATGGGTTTAGCAAGTAGATTTATAGAAATGTTCTTCAGAACAAGGAAAAATATTGCATAAGACATAAATGCTGTTGTACTATCCCATTAAATACCAAAGATACTATAAAGGAAGGAAGAAAAGTTGATCAAACCTTCTCTTTTGGTTGCATGTATTCTCTTGTTGAAGAAGCTGATATTAGGTCTCAGTGGTGTGGTAATCTTCCTTTAAAATATCGAATATTCAGAAGCAATAAAACAAGTTACATTTTACTAGAAAAGATTCTTCTTAGTGCATACAGATTCTGCCTCCACCTATTGACATGAGAAAAAAGGATAAGTCAACAACACTCAAAGGTGCTTATCTATCCACGTTGTTTTGTTCTTCCTGTTCAGGATTGGCAGTTCAATTGTTCTGTTTTATGGAAACAATATGTGCCCTGAGCTCTAATTTTTTAGTGCTTACTTCCAAAACATGTAAACTCCCTTTAACCTTAATAATACAGGAAAATCAACTGCAAATAGTAAAAAGGATGCACACCCATGACTGAATACTTAAAATGGAAGGATGAAATCTGCAGAATAAGAGCAGTTGTATGAAACCATTGTATGATTTAGAGCATACATTGTAATAAACAATATTATAGGTTGAAGTGAAAGTATAGGAACTATAATTTTCAGAGATGTTATATGGTGTTCCTCAGTATTTATAAAGAAATACAAACGAATATAGCAAGAAAATATTACATGAGCAATAATTTCAATAAGGTCATTTGTGTAATTCTGTAGTGCTGGAATTTTATTCAAAATCCATTCATTGTCTTAAGAATTGATTTCCAAATGATTGTATTTCATTTCTAATGAGTAATACCTCGTTAGTGATACATTTTTTTACAGGGCAACTCTCAGAAATGTGGATGAAGTGTTATCTGGTGCAGTTTTGTTAAATGCCAGTAACAGTGTCAAATAGGATAGCTATAAAGCATTAAGTACTATTTTAGTTGAACATCATATCTGGAACATTTCAGCCTTTCTATTTCAATCCCTTTGTGGTTTTTGTCTTTTTTACATTATTTTCTTTGATTGTTAATCTTGGAGAATCTGACTTTTCATAGATGTTTATGACTTCACTTTCTACCCATCCCTGTTTTTCTTTGTCACAGGCTTATAAAACAAAGTACTACAACTGGCTTTGTCTGAAAATTAAAGTCATAGTATTCAGCCTGTAACTACTACCAGATATCAATCATTTCTCTTTGTTAAGAGAAAAACAGGCATCAGTTCTGTAAAACTCTTCAAAACACTTCAAAAAATCATCATAAATGCTTTTTTCAAGTTGTTATTATGGTTCTTCACATCACCCAACTTAGATTCCCATCTAAGGTAAAGGGAAAGGGAAACTGAAAGGACTGAAGGCTCTGCTTACACCGATATTGTGCAAGCCCCGAAGGTTGTCCTTGGCCATTGGTCCAGGTGACAGAACCACACTAGACAAGGGGATTCTGCTGCCCATTGCTCCAGGGCTGCTCTCAGAGAGCAATCCAATTCAGAAGGGAGTCATAGGTATTAATCACATCCTTGCAGTAAGGACAACTACAGCCAGCCCAGGAGTGAAGCAGGGAGTATTTCAGAGCAGATTTATAAACCCGTATGAGCCTGTACAAGGCTTCTATTCTGGACTGTCTTTGGGTAGAATCCCATGTCTTTTCATTGTCCCTATGGTAATCTAGAAAAAAGTGGTAAGTTTTGTATGTAAATACATGTCATAGCCTGAGTCTACTTGAATAAAGTGACACAAGGGATAAAGGGCATTAAGCTTGTAATTCCACTGGCATTTGAACAGTTTGCTTTTCTTCTTTTCCTAACAAACTGTGGCCTGCCCTAGAGTGCCCTTTTATGTCTTGTCATAACATTTTAATGAGTAATTTCAGTGATTAATCCTGTCTATTATTTTTCTTCTCAAAAGTATCTTCTGTCCTTCTGAGTCTGATATCTTTTTCAAGCTCTCAGAATCTGTTTCCATATCAAAGTTGTGTGGCTGTGATATTGGGGAAATATCTGGATTGTGGATATCGAGGAATATAGCTTAGTTTTAAAATTAACTTATTTAAATTTCAAAGCAAAAGAACTTTTAAAAACTAAATTAAATTAAATTAAATTAATGCTCTGGGTTGTTTACACTTTTAAAAATTAATCTTTTTGATGAATGTAACTGGGATAAACTCTTTTAAAAAATGTACCCAGCTGCTTTCTTTAACTGTGTGCCTTAGCATGAACATAAAGAGCAGTCATCCCATTTCCATACACTGTGTTTGTCAACTATTGTTGCAACTTGTATGCTGGCCTGTCCTGACCTTCCCATGACAGACAGTTAATAGCTTTCGTTACCATTTCACCAGTACAGCCAGACCCTATGCACAGTATCATCCCATGGGATTTCATATGTTTCATCTGGACACACTCCTACTTTTGTCAAATTCTTGGAGGCCACCCACAATAGTAGGTTCTTTTCCTAAACCACCAGAAGAGAGCTGTAATATTGGAGAAATGGTGAATGTGTCAAAGTGAAAGGCCAGAACAGCATTTGTCTTCCATGTGTTGAAAAAGCAATACCTCCAAGAACAGATCTCAGTGATGATTTCCCAGGGGTGTTGTGGTTCTACACAGTTCCTAAACAAGACTGTGACAGCTAGACAGCAGTCCAGTCTAATGTCCCCCTCGTCCCATACGTTGCATCTGTCCTTGAGAGGGGCTTCCTCTAGACAAAGAGCAAATGAACCTCTTTGTGCATGTACAAAACTGTATTTATGGCAGTGTGCTTTTTACCAGAACATTAAGCTCACATGTTTAAAAACACATCAAGCCCAGGGGAAAACAAATATACCAATCAGTACCTACCCCCTATAGCATGCGTTTATTCACCAGAGGGAGAAACATTAATGGAAAAGCAGATAATCTTCTAAGGCAGAGGAACCACACTGAATGATCTCTCTTCTTAGAAGGACTGCTGTGACAGTGGTCTTTGAAAACCAGAATCAGAGAGTCAAAGAGAAAAGGTACGCTGCCTTGGTACTTGGAGAAGTTCCAGGAATTCTTCCCTCTCTCATTTTCAGTTGCTTAAACCCACGCTTCAAGGAACCCACTGGACTTTGTTGTGTACTTCCTGTCTACAAAGGTTATTCCACCTGGGTTTCCAGAGCTAGTGAAAACAGTTGGGGCTTGCTAGCTCTAAACAAAGATCTTGATACCTGGTTGAACTATAAAAGACCTGACTCCTCCCCTCACAAAAGCCTGCCTGTAACATGCAGCTACTGAATTGCAGACAGAATTTTGTCACGTTAGAGCTGTCAGGCAGCAAGGACTGTCCCACTCTGAGCCTTGCACTTCTGAAAGCAGAGAGAAGGAAGCAAGTTCACCCAAGGTTTATTTTATCTTTCACTTGGATGAATCATGGTGTTTCTGCAAGATGTTGTTGTTCTTCTAATAAGAAATCTCTAGTGACATTTTAATTGTATCAAAAGATTATATTTTTGTCGTTGTTTGTTTGGATTTTTTTGTTAATGTTCTCATATTAATCTGCTGCTGGTAAGAATAACAGAGTTTAAGTCTTCCAAAAGGCTATTGCAGTGTTCTAATTCCATCTTAATTATCAGTACAGCTCCACCCTTCCTTGCATTCCATCATAATGCTAACAATAATGTTACACCTCCTCGTGCCTCCTTTCTTTCTCTTAACTGCTCTTAGCGGTTTTCTTCACTTGCCTCCTTTCTTTTCTCTTAACTGCTCTTAGTGGTTTTCCTTTCTGCCCTTGACTTTACATTTTCTCACCCCAGCCAACCCCATGTTCTTAGAACTCATTCTGGCTGATGCACAAGAACCCATCTTCTCCTTCTTCCTTCATGATCTAACCACCCTGGGCTAAATATTCAGAAATGTCAGGATACAGAGAAGACAGTGTACACTGAGAGATAACTTCTATTTCAATTTTTGTTTAAAAAGATTTATGTTTCTTTTTTTATTTATTCCTGAAGCAAAGGGGTAATTCTTTAAGAATAAGCAGATTAAAATGATTGGGAAAACATGCCCTGAGACATAAACTTTCATATTTTTCATGTATGCCTAGCTCGTTTCTTCTGACACTGATTTCACGCTCTGATTTTATATTTATGATTTTATGATAAAACTGCACTATTATGAAATCAGAAATGCTCAACAATGAACAAGCAACTCTTCAAAAACAGTAGTGCAGACGGCTGTTTTGGTTTGGTACATGTCCACTCAATGGGCAGGCATTAGCTTGCTGTGCTTAGATCCAATCACTCAGTTCCATACTCTCCTGAGGTCTCAAGTTGAGACTAGTGATGGTCACTGTTTACACCACTGTGACTGTCAGTAATATACTTCAGTACAGCTGTCACAGTTCTTCCAAGAATTTAATGTTAAGATCTGCTCTGCGTGGAGACCCCTGGTCTCCTGAGAGCTCTGCTTTCCCAGTTCGAGGTAAATATAAGTACATGGTGAAAGAACAAGAAATACATAAATTCTTTAAGCATATGTAGACTGTGAAAAAAACATCTCTCTGAATAGATTTCTGCCTGTATCATACCACTCTTATTTGTGATTCTCATCTACAGTTGTATAATGTCTCATAGCATTTCTTCTTTTCAGCCTAGTCTGATTATTCATTAATCACTTCTGGTTGAAAAAACAGTTTCCTTTTACATCTCTGTGACACACTCCTGTGAGGTTTGGTTGGGAGGTTGGTTGCAGCAGTAACTTCAGGCTGGCCTGTTCACTTCTGTGAAGCTGATAGAGCAGTTGAGAGGGAGAGAAAGGATCAGTGTAAACATTGAAGAGGGGAAGCGGTTGAGAACTACTCAAGCCATTCTACCACCAAGAAAAATGTTTGTGGAATCATGGCCTTAAACATCTTAATCATGACGGAGCTTACAATGCAAGTGAAGGTTGCAATGAAATGGTTTTTACCAAATAAAATGGAATTCAAAAGTTCATACTTAATATCTCACACCTGTTATTTGTTCTTTAAAATCTAACAGTGCCTACAAGGTCACTTTAAAGAACACTGCTTCCTTGCACTATAAAAAAATGTATCCCCTCACCTCCAAGTGTTAGCACATGGTAAAGAACAGTGGATAGACTGGAAACAATTATTTTATCAAGACAAATGTAAAGGGTAGCTGTCAAAAGGAAGTGTTTATTTATATTTTCAAGAATTTTATAGCTATCAGCACAGGTGAATTCCTTTATTCATTGGTGAGACAATAAAAATTACATTCTCAGTTTTTAGTCAATCACCAACAGCAGACTTTAGTTCACACCTTGAAAACAATTATTAACTACAATGCAGGGGTTAAAGCTAGTAATATATACTAATAAAATAGATGTGCAGTTTATTTTTCAGAGTAGTGATAAAAAAGTACTCTTACAGTCTTTGATCTTGAAAATGACATTTTAAAGTTTAAGACTCAAAATTATAAATCAATATATTTTTATGGTGGGGCACCAACTTTAACCATTTGACCATGGTAAAAGAGGAAACACTGGAATAGGTTACCCAGAGAGGTGGCAGATGCCTCATTCCTGGAAACATTCAAAGTCAGGTTGGATGGGGCTTTGAGCAACCTGGTCTAGGGGGTTGATGACCTTTAATGGTCCCTTCCAACCCAAATTATTCTATAATTCTGTCATCATAATAGGATTTGTCATTAAAATAATAGCATTTTCCATCAAATTCTCTCAAAGTTCTTTAAAACTGTTAGTTAATTAGGACTCCTTTGCAATATTCGTGATGAAAGTTTTACACTCATTTTACACATACACAAGCAAAATAATTGTGCATTTCAAACAGAAGCTCAAGACTTTATTTCCAAAAGCAAGAAAAAGAAAAAAATTAGTTTTCCTACTCACAGTAATTATATCTTTCACAGAATAGTCTTCAGAGTGAACCCTATAACTGAGGTTTCCTGGCCTTTTCTAGGTAGTGTTCTAAAGCTCTGGAGTATAACTTTGTACATTTGTACTGTGCAAAATCATGTCGGTAGGTTATTAAATAAGTAATATTAAAATGAAGTTAGTCTTAGAGATTTGAATTCTTGTTCCTTCCAGAGCTCAAAGCTAGGAACTTGCAAACATACAATTAACAAGAACCGAACCAAACAAACAACCAAAGAAAAACAACAAAAAAACAAAACCAAAAAAAAACCCCAACCAACCAACCAAACAAAAACAGACAAAAAACCCACAAAAAAGTTTCATGCTGGAAACCAGTGAGTGACTATGGTATAAGCTATAAACACATAATTAAAAAGTTTAGCTAACCTGCAGGTCACCCAGGACAAGCAAGGACATGCCTGAATTACAAAGTCTGCATAAGGGACTATGTTCTAACCATGCACAGTTCTTTAGACATTATGTAATTACTCCCTGAGGTTATGTTTTTAGGTACTTAAACACCAAGTTACTTGTGGTAACAGGAATGTCTGCAACCTCTATAGGCATGTATGTGTGCTATAATGGGGATATAAAAATTTCTTACCTTCTAAAATATCTATAGCTTTGCTCTCCAAAAGAAAATTACACCACATATTTCAGACGGAGATTCAAAAAAGATGGGTATATTTGTCCTAAATTCCCACCTGTTGTTATATTTCATTTCTTTCAATACCACCACATAGATAGAGAACTAACTGCCCTAGAAGAGATAGAGTGGATTAATTTCTGGGAAGTTAAGAGCTTATCAAGGAAAATAGAAACAAAAAAGGCACAAGTTAGTGTTTGATAAAGCCTCTTTGTGTATGTGTATGTCTCAAATCCCAAGAAATTTCTCTCTCCTCACAGAGCATTGCAGTGTACTTGTTGCAAAATAAAACCAATTTTCTTAGCATAAATGTCTGCATCACAGATTCCAGAAATAGCCAAACACACTTATCTGCTCTTTTACTGAGAACTCCTGTTGCATTACTGAAGCTGTTGGCCTCAGATAAGAGTGGGAGTCAGATTTGTGAAATCAGTACGTGATTTTAGTTATAACGAAATTTGCAGAAAACTTTCAAATCAGGCATTTGATAATACCTTTGTTATTTTGACAAGAAGTAATGTCTTTAAACTCAAGGGGAGTAGGTTTAGATTAGATACTATGAAGAAATTCTTTATTGTGAGAGTGGTGAGGCACTGGCACAGGTTGCCCACAGAAGCTGCTGACGAAGCTGGTAGTGTTCAAGGCAGAGCTGGATGGGTCTTTGATCAACCTGGTCTAGTAGAAGGAGTCCCTGCCCATGACAGGGGGGTTGGAACAGATGATCTTTAAGGTACCTTGCAACCCAAACCCTCCTATTAATCTAATTGTGTGATCCTGTGTTACTGACATTTCATGAAGTTATGATTCAATCCTGATATTTTAAAAACATATACTTTTTTCATAAAGTGTTGAATGTTTCCTGTGATGCAATGCAGAATATGGTCAGATGTGAGAATTGCTGAGACCATCTTAAAAATATCCTTCTCTGATCACATTGCAGAGGCTTGATCTGCACTGCTCTGTATTCATACTCCAAGTTTCCACATGAGTAATATGAAAAATTTCTGTCTATCTCTTTACACCTTTAAAGGCAACTAGAAAATAAACAAACAAAGCCAGCTGTGTTTTGATCATTTTCTTTTTTTTTTTCCTTTTTCTTTTAGACTGATAAGAAATGGCTTAAAAACTAAAACCATTCTGTCTCTGCTACTTCCATCATCACTCATTTTTACTGCTAGTCTTGTATTGTGAAGAGAAAGATTTCAAGTGCTTCATTACTAAGTTACCAACATTAATGGTTAAGATTCAAATCTGATGTTTCTGAAGCACTCTGAATATTCTGTTTGGAGAATACTTGACTCAGCCCCTGTACAGCTTTGTTTAGACCTTTGTCAAATGGGTCTAGAAAACAAATCAACATTAAAAAATTTTCTTTAAGGACCATTAAAAGAATAGTTCCTGGGTCTTATAAAAGAACTTCCCAAGTTTCTTAGAAATAATTGAAATACAGTCGTGCTGAATGATTCTAGGAGAGACAAAAAATTGACCAAGCCTTCTCAGGTCAACTTATTAGTTAACTTTGTAAACAAAGAGTTATTCTCTGAAATGACCATTGCAGCTCTATTACTGAAAGAGTATTTACCTTCTCCTTTGAGAAAAATAGGTGAATCACAATCCTTAGATTAAACATAACATTACTCTTCAACATCTTCATAAATGACTTGGACACAGGACTGGAAGGAATACTAAGTAAGTTTGCAGATGGCACAAAACTAGGAGGAGCTGTTGACTCCCTTGAAAGCAGAGAAGTCCTGCAGAGACCTCAACAAGTTAGAGGGCTCGGCAATCACCAATCATATGAAGTTCAACAGGGGAAAGTGCTGGATTTTGCCCCTGGGATGGGGCAACGCAGGATGTTTGTACAGATTGGGGAATAAGAGGCTGGAAAGCAGTGTTGTGAGAAAAGGACCTGGGTGTCCTGCTTGATGACAGGTTGGATATGAGTCAGCATTGTCCTGGGAGCCAGGAGGGCCAACCGTGTCCTGGGGGCATCAGGGAAAGCAGCACCAGCTGGTCGAGGGAGGGGATTGTCCTGCTCTACTCTGCACTGGTGTGACCTCACCTTGAATATTATGGCAGTTTTGAGAACCACAATATAAGAAAGATATTAANCTATTGGAGAGTATCTGAAGGAGGGTAAAGAAGATGGTGAAGGGTCTAGAGGAAAAGTTGTATGAGTAGCGGCTGAGGTCACTTGGTCTGTTCAGCCTGGAGAACAGGAGAGTGAGGGGCAACCCCGTTGCAGCCTATGACTTCCTTGTGAGGGGAAGAAGAGGGACAAGCACTGATCTCTTCTTTGTGGTGATCAGTGACAGGACCTGAGAGAATAGCTTGGTTGTGTCAGAGGGGGTTTAGGCTTGATATGAGAAAAAGGTTCTTCACTCGGAGGGTAGTTGGGTGCTAGAACAGGCTCCCCAGGGAAGTAGTCACAGCACCCAGTCTGACAGAGATTAAGAAACGTTTGAATGATCCTCTCAGGTATATGGTGTGACTTTTGGGGATAGTCCCATGCAGGTCTTAGAGTTGGACTAGATGATCTTTGTGGGTCCCTTTCAACACAGCATATTTTGTGTTTCCGTGATTAGGAAGTCAAGACTTATATGTTAATGATAGGCAGGCAACTCAGCCAAACAGTGTTGCTAACTGTGCTGTTGCTTCAATAATCTTTCACCTTCATACAAGTAAATAGAAACCAGGACTACACAAGAATTTAAAAGAAAGCAAAGGTTTTGCAGGCTAGTAAAAGTCTGAATGTGATCGATCTCTTTCAACATGCTGGAGACTCTGACCACAAATTTTGAAGGATGAGTGTAGCTGATAAATGACAGAAAAGATTAGTCTGAAATATTTACTATCTGTAGTGCTAACAGTCATTCCATCTATATTAATTGGCACAGTGTCTTCTGTGCCAGATGGTCTATTGCAGAGAGTGAACATTACCGTCATGGATTTATCCAAATTATGTATTTGACGTTTGGATGAAAGCATTTTCCTTTTTTTTACTAGCTGAGCACAGAGAATTATGTTTGTCATCTTAATGCTATTAGTCCATACAGGACATCAATAAATATACATACAAAGGTCTAACTGGATTCTAAGCAAAGACAGATATGATGGATTTTGACTGAAAAAGCTCTAAAAACTGCAGTCTTATTATTGCCAGTGTTCATCTCAGGTTTCAAAAATAAGTTCTGATGCCCTGTTGCTAAGACGGTAAACAAATACTAAAGGTGAAAGTCACTGGCAAGTGTAATACTTCACCTTATTCCCCACATCTAGATATCTTCGGAAAGACCCTGACGAAAATACTGCCATAAACATACTGTGTTTTGGCCTAATGCCAGTCCAGGTGTTATAAGTTCCCCTCTATGTCGTGCCTCATCCCCTAAGCAGAATGATATGGCAGCTCAGCTCAACCCCCTGGCTGATTTCAGCCTCATCATACTGGATGACTCATATTAAGAACTAGTACCCCTGGAGGAAGGTGGAAATGAAGGGACTCAACATGAAACTGTGTCAGGGAAGAGGCTACAAGGATTGCCACAAGGGTGATTGTTACTCAAAGGGCCAAGACACCCCAAAAAAGTTTAGGTTTTCAGTTAGTTATCGAACAACAGCCATATGGGAGCTGCTAATTTGTTAAATTTTTCATGGTTTCATAAAAAACCTCCAAACCAAAACACAAATCAAAAGAAAAAAACCACCAACCAATCAACACAAAAACACAACCAACCAAGCAAAAAAACCAATGGAACAAAGTGTCAATTTCTTTGTTATTATATAGTTAAAAGCTTCTACTACACACTTTTTATTAGTCACAGCATAAAAGCATGGCACAGAATGTGTGAGATAAGGAGATCAAGGGCTGGAAGCTCTGTGTAGCTTAAAGAGTGTGATAAAAGATGGTATAATCTGTTCTACATACATACATACAGTCAGGGGATATACTAGAGAGTATACAAAGAGATAGTCATATTGGAAGTTAAGGGATGAGAAAACAAAAAAGAGGGAGGGAGGTGAATGGGAAGCAAGACAGAGCAGGATGCATTCTGTCAAGGGAACTGCAGTGAACACAAACACGACATTAAGTGCAAAATAAAAACAAAGTAAATGCTATTTGTACAAGCAAAGTAGAAGAAAGAAAACAGCAAGGAAGGAGAAAAAAAAGTGGGAAGAGGTGGCATGGGCATACACTGAATAGGAAAGGAAGGGAAGATTCAAAGCTGAAGGGGAGATAAAGAAAGGAATGGCAAAACTGTTTGTACTAGGTGCTTCTTTTTGCTCAAAATAATTTTTTTTCTGGTTTAGAAAAATATAATGCCAGAAGGCCAATATCATCAGACAATTTGTCTAGCAAGAATTGTCTTTTGGAAGAAATATCAAATCCTGGCAATTAGACCTTGACCAGAGCCCTCTCTTTGGCAGGCAAACAGACTATGGAGACATTAAGTCTTTCCCACTCCATTTTTATCTGAAATAAATTACATTTTGGAGACTTTAACAAAGCTTTCAGGAAAATATTTTTCCTGTTTTTCTACAGACAGATCTGTGATTACCATTCTAGTGTGTCTGTGTGTGTCTGTGTGTGTGTGGTGTTTAAGCTCATTGTGAATATTTAAATAAAATAGTCATTGAATAACTACAGCTTGCTGCTTCCTACCATGACTTACTCTTCCTTCAGAACATTCATCTGCTGCAATATGGGACTTGGGCTGGAAGGAGGTCAGCAAAGGCTAGAAATGTGAATTAACATTAACTGTCTGCTAAACAAAATGATGATTCATGAATAAAAAACAGGCATGATTTTAAAGGTCACTGGACCCAGTTAAACTGCATGTCTAACTCTTGTGTATCTGGCACACACAATAAGCAGAACTGCCATAGGGCAATTTCTTGGGTATTCATCAGCATGAATAATTTTGGTCTCATTTAACACATAGCCATACTAAATCACATAAAGAAAATGAGGTATAGTCTCAGATCCATAGTCAGTGGTTTTATTATGCAACTTCTACCCCTTGCAGGTATTCTGGCACTCTCTATAGCTTTTAACCCTCTTAGGAGGTATGAACTATTCTAGAGGCAGGATCCAAAAAACCTCACCTTTTTAGTCTAAGGCTTAAGGAAGACTCTCATCTGGCAAAGGCATAGGTTTTTAATTTTACAGAATGCTCTCCTAGGTCACCTTTGGAAGGCTTTCAGCCTGGTGCATTAAGATGATTTTAGCCCTTATTCTGTAATGGTTTGTTATTTTGAGATATTAATTTATTCTTTTTTTTTTTTTTTCCTTTATTGCTGCTTTTATCTGTGGCATTTAGGCTGCCAAGACAGATAGCCTCAAGAAAAATAAAAGTCATTATTATATTCTGTGTGTATCCAAAATTTGTGCTTTCAACACATAATAAATATTCAGGTGTGTTTGCTGTCATTAGCTAGAATGGGAAGTCTGTCAGTGAGAAAAGGAAGACCTAACAGCAGGGCCAAGCTTCCTTTAATGTTATAGAACTAAGTAATTCAATATTTCATCAAGGTCTTTAACAAAAGCCTGACAACCTGGTGTAGGACTGTTTTTGTCTTTGTGCTACTGAGATACATTCTGCTACATTCTTGAGATCCTTCCCAGAACTCTAGAGCACAATACGCACATGACATTCATCATTTTATGGGCTATAGAATACTACCAGTTAATAGACCATATACACTCCCTGGAAATCATCCTTTGGTTTTGGCTATCTTAAACAGATGGGATCAGCCAAGGTCACGGCCAAGATGGGATGGTTATTTGCACTCTACTACAATTCTCATCTGCTGGTAAGATTACAATCCCTATTCTTCTTTAAATAAAGAAGGAGAAGCCACTTTTACAGTGAGCTCTGAAAAAAAAAATTATGAAGGGCTTTCAAACCATGATAGTCTATTATTAATTGCTTTACTTTTGTTCCTTTTTTGGAGGAGGTAATATGGTCCACAGGCACCCCAGAACTTAGCATTAGTTTGATTTTTCACTAAATGAATATTTTTCCCATTCACTATCTACCTCTGTAAAATGCAGGGTTTGATCATACTAACTGCTCCTTGAAAACAATATCCTGAAGTGGTTTACAAAGAAAATTACATACCAATCTATGTTAGGAATTTGTATGGCTCAAAAATTATGTAGATATATTCCAAGTCAAACACTGGATAGTACTGTTTTTGCTAAACTTCACAGTTATTTCTGGTAATTAATACATGTATATGAAATATTTTATTTTTCAAACCTTTTGCAAATTAAGGAAATTATTTTTTTTAAAATGTTAACATAGTTTCTTGTTAACTAGATACCATTCAATTATCATCCTTGAAAAATCTTCAATTCTTCAGGATCAGCCATATATTGTCTTTTCTTCTTCATTAACAAAATGATCCGTATTTTTCTTTTGTCTTCTGATTATCACTACTATTTCAGAAAAAAAGTTGGTCAAATTAATGGATAAAACTTTATTGTACCTACAGCTTAATTCAGCATCAAGGTATATTAAAAAA
Organism: Pachyramphus minor; assembly: GCA_013397135.1. Lineage (NCBI taxonomy): Eukaryota > Metazoa > Chordata > Aves > Passeriformes > Tyrannidae > Pachyramphus > Pachyramphus minor. Next base: position 214,960 of record VYXB01005415.1, read on the forward strand.
ACAGGCTACAAGTTGAAAGAGCAAGGTCTAAATAAATTTTGTTCCCCATTATTTCACTGATCTCAAAATGAAGAAAACTGTATATTAATAGAAACAAAACAAAATATTTTCATGACCATCATTTTTTTATCTTCTCTTCCTCTCTTCACCTGGCAAAATTCCTTCAGGATACAATATATTCCATTGCATATATTTATCTCCCTGGAGAGAGACTGAAGAAAAAAACATGTGACAGATGTTAGTCACATTGCTTAATGTACTACTGGAACACATTCAGAAACTATGGTAATGAGCACGACATAAATAATCTATATAGAAGAGAATCCTGAAACTATTCCTCTGAGAAATTGTTCATTAATTTCAATTAGACTTTTACCTGGGTAATGATTAAGATGGGTTGATTCCCAATGTTATAGATATTATTAGTCTCTTTAATAACAAGTTTAATACCATCATTATGTTATTTCAAGACTTTTTTCAAGAAAATAAGTAGAAAGATTTTTGAGAACAAAGTGAATTTATTAATCAAAATTTACGTGATAAATGGCAGTATCAGAGGAAACAAAAGCCACAGTAGCTAGCCAACAGCTAAATTAATAGCCGAAATGCTTATTATCAGTTTATGTTACCTGTTGGCCAGCATGTGGTCAACACAGTGGAATAGCTGTATTAGGTTTAGTCACAAAGGGCAATCCAGCTGGGAGTCATCTCTCTGCTCAATCTTCCCCTCAACCTATGAACCTGTTTTGTCTTCCTTCTAATTTGTTTCTTCTCTAGATAAAAGAGTATTATCTCACTCTATATTCATCAGTTTTGTCCCATTTGGAAATAAATCCTTATCTTTAGCAATTATTGTTGCTTCAGTAATTTTGCTAATATCTTCAAATTCTACTATATCCTTTTTGATATGGGAGGACAACAGGACAGGAGCCAGAGTTGCAGTTTTAAAGGTGATTCCAATTTATTCAACCAAGAATTATCTCATTCTCTATTTTGTTGTAGTTTTTCCTTATAGTTACTAGCACTTGGTTTGGGTGTTTTTTTGTCTGCTATTCATCATAGGACTGACATATATGTGGAGCTACCTCTCATTATCTCAACATTTTTCTTCTGAGACATAATGCTTAGTTTGGAGCTCATCATTTTATATGTGAATATGTGGTTTTTTTCCCCTTGTGCATCACTTTACATTTTTCTGCACTGCATTTCATCTCCCATTTTATTGCCCAATCAGCCTCAAAATTTTCTGCAGCAATTCTTCACAGTCAGTCTGCATTTTTCCGATTCTGAATAATTTAGTATTAACAGAAAACTTTCACATCTCCCTACAAAATGCCTTTTCTAGGACTTTCATGAAGTCATTGTAAACTACAAGTCCCATCTCAGCCCACTATAAAAGTCCATAGTCACCTCTTTGCTCAACAAGACAGTATTCTACTCCTTTCCTCTGCCTCTTAATCAGATACTTTTATCCATGGAAGGTCCCCCAGATTGAAATGAGCTGTGGGTGCTCATTTTCCTTAAAAGGCTTGAGAGATGGCCATTGTCAAGTCTTTCAAAAATATAGTCTATGTCAACTATATCATCTTTATTTCCATGTTTGATGGCTTTGTCAAAAGAAATAGCAAAACATCTACATCACAGAAGGCGTGCTGATCTTTCCGAGTAACTTGCATTTATCCAGGTGCCCACTAATTTTGTTACACATTTTGGCTGCTAATTTACCTAAAATGGAAGTCAGCCTTAGAGAATCTAGCTACTCCAGCCTCCCCAGAAAGCCTCTGATATACCATCTGCTGTGGCTGTGATGATGCTGAAAGAATTCAAAGAACGTAAAGGAAAGTCTGACTACATTTTGATAGGAAGACTCCAGGCATTTTCCTGCCCAACGTAAAATTTGAATATTTATAGATCAAAATGCACTAATAGGAACAACTCGCTGAATATTTTGATCAGTATGCAAATTGCAAAAGACTACTGATATCATGACATCTTGAGTTCTGAACTATTTTTGAAAGTGGACATGATTAATTTATTTTGTGCTATGCCCACATCCCATATGGTCTCCACTTATGGTACTAAGTACACAAGCCAGAACAAACCTGTAGAATTCATAGTTAAGGGTTTGTAGATTCTCTGATTATGAAGTCCATGAAACAGGTATCTGGATACTTTACTGAGTTGAAATAACTTCTGGAGAGGTACCGGAGCAGGATTTAATGACTGAGTATGCAGTCTAAAACAACTAAGCAGCTGGCCAGAGCTTTAATTCTGTCATTGAAAATCGTTTTGGGTGCTTATAAGGTCCTTTAGATCCTTGTCCAATAGCTCTTGGTTTCAGAGTGGGAAGAGAAAACCATGTTCTCTACTCTGTCTCAGCCTTTTACTTTCATTAAGATACTACGGTCAGACCATGATAGACTAGGTATTTCCACTTAGAATACACAGCCTGAATGTGAAATTTCATGTAAATCCTCAGAAACACCCTTTTTTTTTCATTAATAGCAGGGAACAGAGATGTGTTACACATTAATACCCCATTCATACAGATTTCACTTTTTGTAGGAATTCCCGTTGAGTGTGCTGACATCTTGTGGCTGGCTGGATATTTAAAAGTGCCATGTCTGTGCTGAGGGGAGGTAATTCCTACACAGCATCTTCGGATCTCCAGCTCTTGGAGTCTTCAGCCAAAGGCTCTATGTTGAGAAACATCTTGAATTTGACTATACAATATGGACTATTTTTCTTCTTTCTCAGTGGAAATTCTTTTTTCACCTCAAACCCCATAATTTAGGGGGCAAAATAAGCACTCTCACGTACATTTATTTTCTTCAAGTCACATACTCATTAAATTTCCATGCCTGAGACATGGACCAGAGCAGTATGACAGTGGTTGCAACAATGCTAGTATCTGTTTGGCAGTAAACTGATATTTTTGACGGTTCTTGGATTCCTTTTGTGGCCAGATGTTAACAGAAGGAGGGAATGTTGTGATGGTTTTTTCCACAATGAACAGGATGGACAGCTGCGCTCCAGTTCTTTGGGATTTTGTTTGTTTGTTTTTTCAAAAAATATATCCCCTGCAAGCGCTTCTTGTCTCATCCTTTTACAGTCTAGAAATTACTTCTGTCATTGGTGTCTTCTGGCTATTATGTTTCTGCACATTCCTCCCCTTTTGTCTCCGTAGTGTCCTATCCACTCTCTCCATCTTTAAAAATCTTCTTTTTTGTCTTCTTTTACTAATTGTACTTTTTTCATTCTGTTCAAGTTTCTTCAGCAGAGATTTTGTTGTGCTTGTCTGCAGCACAGCAGCTGATTCCACAACAAAATTTACCAGTTTTGATACCATCACCCTGCTGTGAGTGACAAGGGGAGGAGCAAAGCCTGGATATGTAGCTCAAGGGAACCTGATAAAGTTGCTCGGGGTTACTGCAGAGATCATTTCCATGCTGAAGGCTCAGAAGATAGGACGACTGCAGCTACATAGAGAGTATTACCTGACTTACAGCAGGTAATACAGAATCTGCAGCTCTTTCAGGGTTAATAAGATGCTTCTGAGGACAAGGGTAGAGGTTCTTCAGGTAGTTGCTGCCTCAGGCATAAGGACTGGCATCCACTGCGCTTGGTGTGAGAGTTAGACACAGAGGCTCAATGTATACAATCTGTCTCCCTCTGTTTATATTCATGATTCATCTACGCCTACACACTCTTATGAACAGTATGCTGCACTATGTTATTAAACACGAAACTGTGTACATAGCTTCTGGGATTTGTATGTATGTCTCATAAGAAGGAAAAAAAGGTTTCAGTGAAATCCTGCCCATATGGCAGGTCAGCATGCATTAGTCTCTGCTTTTCTGATGTGCCTGTTCTGAAGAACCATTCAGAGAATTTATCTAGCCAGCACTACAGGAAATTTCCAAGCAGAAGACGATATATAGACATATGTTTGATTAAGATTTGATGATGTTTTCAAAAAGGTGTTGTATTATAAACCAAAAGAAAGACAATATGATCAAAGTATGCTGTAGGGTAAGTATATTCTCAGTAGAAATGGAAAGCTTACAGATATCAACTCATAAAATGTATTTATGACAGATAAGGGAAATGGAAGCGAACTTAGTGACCTAAGAATGTTAATCTTTTCAGGTAATAATTATTATGACTAAAGAGAAGAAAAATCCTAATGCCTTCAGGAGACTTTTGTAATACAAATCTAATGGTTACACTGCCAGAAGTTATGAGGGAAAATTAAGAGGTTGAGTTGTTTGTGAGGTCAATACAAGAATAAAAAAATGGATCTTGAAATAAATTAATACATCCCAGCAAAATTGCTATAGCTCTTGAGACACTTGAGACAGCTTTCATTGCTGGTGGATCATATGATTAAGAATAGCCTGTCTAACTGGAAAATACAATCAAGTGAGAGGCAGCTAGAAAAGCCAGTCTAGAACAGTTCCCTGGAATTGTTCTCAGCAGTAAATAGTACACTTTTTTTTCCTCCTGGACTTTTACAGAATAAATTTAAAAAGAATGTTGTTTTGGAGGTTTTTTTATGTCTGTGTGCTGTCAAGAGTTTTAATCTGCATCATGTTAGTACAATCATAAATGTTATTCTCATTTCAAGAACTTTCTCAAATTCCACAGATATACTTCCATCCTTTAAAGATGTTTTAGTAAGGTTCACATGGGATTGAAGTTGTGCTTATACTTTGCAAAAGCCTTTGTACCAGAAAATGAACTGTATGACCACAGGAATTACAGTTCTGAAAGTCCATTTGTAGGCTCTTCTACATAACTGCCATATTAAATTTGGTATAATAAACCTTGACCAGCTGTGTGTTATTAACTAAAAATGTCTAATACATTTCTAACTCCCAAGTTCTAAGAAAAGAAGAAAATGCATTTTTCCTTTTCCTTAACAATATTTCATTGAGTATTTTTTAATATATATTAATATAGGATATAAACCCCTCCACATCTGTACTCCTCAGTACAAGAAAGATGAGGTACTGGAGAGTATACAGTGGAGAGCCACAGAGATGATTGGGGTCTGGAACATCACTTTTATGGGGAGAGACTGAGGGAGCTGGACCTGTTTAGTCTAGAGAAGACTGAGGGGGATCTCACCAATCCATACAAATATCTCAAAGGTGGGTGCCAAGAAGATGGTGCCAGACTCTTTTCAATGGTGCCCAGTGATAAGAAGAGGAACAATGACTGTAAACTACAACACAAACCACAAGAAGTTATACCTTAATGTGGGGGAGAACCTCTTTACTTTGAGGGTGGCTGAACACTGGAACAGGCTGCCCAGGGAGGTCATGAAGTCTCTCTCTGGAAATATTCCAAACCCACCTGGGCAAATTCCTGTGCCACCTGCCTTGACAAGGGGATTGGACCAGATGATCTCCAGAGGTCCTTTCCAACTCTATCAATTCTGTGATTTCCTAAACTCTTTCAGCTTTGAGCATTTGATTTAGAAGACATTAGATGGTCCATTAACATTTGCTTCAAGGATTTTAAACTTGTTTTTGGAAAACATCAGCCTAAAATCAGTAGTGGTTGAAAATTCTAACACAACCTTCAGAAATTCCTTTTACTGTGAACAGTCACACAGGCCACACAGGCTGGAGTGAGACCACTCACAACAATATAAGTTGTGTCACACCTGGTGAGCTTTCCTTATTATGATCCTGTACCATTGGTGAAAAGTGGTTTTGTGGACATTTTTCTGCTGGTTTATAACCACCCGTATTTAAGTGTTGGCTCTTCCTAAATTTAAAACACTGATAAATATAAGTGTTTTAAAGTGTATATTTATATAAGTGTATATAAATATAACCTTTGTTCAAATAGAGAGTTTTGGCCTCCCTGTTCATTATATTCCTTTCTATTTTGTGAACGAAATCCTAATGTGTTTCTCTTCCACAAAATGCCAGCAATATTTGCTCTGGTCTAACTTTGACAGGATCCAGTGTCACCAAAACTGAAGTTTTAAGGTGCAGATTCTTCTGCATTTAATGAGTTCTCTGTAAGATCAAAATATTTTAAAACCATCAAAGGACACAATTTTCTTAAATGAAAATAAAAAAAATTGGTTATTTAAGTAAAGAATACCTATCTAAGGGAAATTTTCTTGTTGACAACTTTTGTCTCTTTTCCTTGCTTTTCCCTACTCAATCACCTTCTGAGTAGCACCAATCTCAAACCCTTCTAGACTGCTCTGAAGTCTTTTTGCTACTTTTTCTCCACTGTAAATTGTCCTTTCATGAGTACCCAAGCTCTCATTTGTGACTGTAGTTGACTCTTCTGTCTCCAAGATCCTCTGCCTTGAGCATGCTCAGTAACTCCATCAGGGAAGGAAAAGTCTCTCTTCTCCTCCCAGTAGGCTCTTTTTAGCCAGCTGCTTTATTAGACAACATAAACATAATTATCAATGCTTAATAAAGCAGGTACCACCTGGCACTACCACAAAAAAACTAGGAGATACATTTCTTTGTTGGTTAGCAGCAATAAAACAAAGCAGGATGCAATTAGTATCTGGGAAACCTTTGAGCACACAGTGAATATACTTGTCAGTGTGTGTGTCAATACAGATTGAATAAGGAAGGATCTTTGGAACCATCTTGTCTTTCAGAAGTACTCTGAGCTTTCCTTGCACTCTGGGCTGTCTACTGGGTGTCAGTGCAACCTGACTTACTTAGAACACTAGTGAGACATACTAAAAGAATCAAGTTTCCAAGCACAAGACATACTTTAGAGGTGTTATTTTCAAGCCTCCACAGCTCAGCTGAATGAAAACCAATTTTCCCTGGAAAACTCAAATGTACTGCTTCTCAATAAGGAACATATATCTGCCAATTACTAAGTTTCTGGGTTCAGCTGATTCATCAGTACACTTCTTCAGTAAGTAGCCATAAGGCAATTTATAAAAGAAGCCAATTTTAGTCTACTTGTATTCCAGAGGACCAAACAGTATTAATTCAAACACTGCAGGGAAATAAACAAACTGCAGGTTTAGGCTAGGCTCAGAAAATCTCCAAGGCAAAGATTTCACAAATGTATGAAGGGTGGAGGGGCGGGGTGGGGAGGGGAGAATTTAAAAGGCCATATTTAGGTAGCTACTGTAAGAAGATAAGCTGTAACAAATATTAATTGGTCTGAAAACCAGTTATTCAGTCAAACTATCTTTTCTTGGCACTCTAAAGTGTATTGAAATGCTGATAATCACAAAATTTTAAATGGTTTTCTGACTAAAGAAAGATGGAGGATTCTTTGCAGTGATTCTACAAATATAAAACAATCATTTAAGCATCTCAATTAATAATGTTGAAGTTGCTCATCATAAACATTACTCCATGTTAATACAACAAAGTTATATGTTTGTCTGCCTAACAGTATATTTGATAATCATGTTTGACTGACAAAGGGGAAAGAAATCTTTTTTTTTGACAATGGTTCTTACACATGAGAATATTAAAGTAAGAAAACTTGTCCTCAGATTTGCTCCTGGATGTGGCCTGGCTCTTCTGTATTTCTTCCAGCAAATCAAAATAAAAAGAAAAGTAAATTTTGGTGTGTTGGCCTTGGCCAGCTACTAGTGACCCACCAAGCTGCTCTCTTACTTCAACTTCTCAATCACAACAGGGTAAAAAATAAGATGGAAAAGCTAATAGATTGAGAAAAAAAAAAAAAAAAGGGTGATCTCTTACCAATTGGCATCATGCACTTGAGGTAAAATTAATTTACTTTATTGACAAATAAAATACATTTAAATAGTAAGAAACAAAGACAACTTAAAACAACTTCCCCTCCGCCCCTACCCTCTTTATCCCAGGCTCAGCTTCACTCCTTCATTCCCAACCCTCCTACCTACACTTTCTCAGACAGCAAAACACACTGTGGATGGGAACTGGGGGGTTGTGCTCAGTTCATAACAGTTCCTCTCTGCTTCTCCTTCCTCCTCTCACTTCCCACTTGCTCCAGCATGTGTTCTCTCCACAGGCTTCAGTCCTTCAGAATAATCCACTCCACTGTGCATCCTCCCAGAGCCACAGTTCCCGTCAGGAGACTCTGCTCCAGCAGAGGCCCTGCATAAGCCACAGGTATTACCTTTTAAGAGAGGCATCATCAGCATTGTTGATGGGCTCACCTGTGTCCTGTTGTGGGTCCATTGGAGCCAACTGGAACCAGCTGTGTCTAACATGAGGCTAGCCCCATGCCTCTTCTCACGGAGACCACCTCTGCAGCCTTCCCACATCTCTTTTTTTTAACTTCCCCTGAAAGGATCAGCCACTTTCAATGTGTATTTCCCATTTCCTTGGTGATTCCAGGTAGGACAGATCTGTGCTCCAAATTTGTATTATGACCACCCCTTATCTCAAACTGCTCTGAGGTAATGGTGTAATTACTAGCAAGTGTTTTTTTTTCTCAAGCATTGAGTCTTGACATGAATTTAGAGAAATGCCTAGAAATGCATCTCCCATTCAAATCAGTTAATAAAAATTATCTAGAAACATATTTGTATTCTTATAAAAAGAAAAGACAGAATGTCTGATATCCACAGAGGTTAAGAAAGGAAAAGTTAGTTATTTTCTGAAAGAAAATTTTTAATTTTTTTATAATAACTTGGTTTCTTGCTTCAGTTCCTTTCAGATTCTGCAAGTACTGAAAAGTCAGAGAAGGTACAGAGAGGGATGAAATGAGTCATCAGTCCTTTACCGTCTGTTTTATTTATGGTTGGAAGAAGGGAAAGTTATTTTCTGAAAACACACATGAAATTAGATTCTATTTATTCTCCTGAATGAAAATCTTTGCTTACATATTTGTTAGTAACACTAATGTCCCAGCTTGAAAAGTATCTTTTTTTTGCTTCACAGAATTCTGGAGATCCTTGTTCATGAGATTTTTTTGTTCCCACTTCAGAAGCCCACTTTGAAAAGAGTCATTCACTGGTCCTCATACCTACCTTCTGAGAGTTTAAGAAAGGTGCCCTTTCAATGCAAGAGAAATTGCATGGGGAATTGCAAGCAGTTTCTGGACATGTGTGAGTATATTTTAAGGAAAACAGTAGCAATTCCACAATTCCCTCTGGGACAATAAAGGAAGTTAGCAGGTCTATCTCCATATATGAGACAGAAACAACTATTTAATTCTTGTTGAGACTGTAATGAAGTAGAAATAACCTCACAAAATGAAAACTGAATTATATCCATTTGATGCAAATGACTAATTGGTTTCAGCATGTTTCTAGGAAGCTGAGGATGTGCATGTATGGGATGGACTTTCTCCTCTTGCTATGCATGTCATCACTGGCCTTATGTATGTTCTGTCTGGGAATAGAAATGTCTCCCCTCTAGTTGCCATGAAAGTGATGTTGGAACTCTACTTTCTCCTGAGATTCAGGAAATTATAATGAACCCATTCCGCTTGCATTGAGGGACTCAATTTTGAAGCAAGAGATGAGAGCTTTGAAAGCTGTTCCTAACTCAGTGCTATTGATATCTGGCCTGGTACCAATGAAGGCCGTCTTTCTGTGACTGGATCAACTATCTTGGCATGGGTTTTTGCCTTTGTGCCAGCTGGGAGTCACATTTCACTGTGCCTTGCACTTCATCTACACACTGGCAGAAGCTAGATTTCCCTGCATATCTGCCTCCCACCTTGGCATGGCTCTTGTCCAAATGCTAGCTGGGAGCTGGTTCCTCTGCGGCCTTCTCAATTCTCTTGGCATGAGACAATTGCTCAGGCACTGAGAGCTCAGTTCCTGCAGCCTGCTGTTTCCATCTGCTGATTCTGAGTGGCAACAAAAAGAGAGTGGCTATCCTTCAAGCCACCTCAGATTTTTTTTTTTCTTCGAAAGTTTCTGAGGGGAAAATACCCTGACCCTTGGAGATAAAGAAACACTAGGTTAAATACTCCGTGAAACCTCTGTTCCAAAAAGAAACTGGAAGTTCAGTCTCTGTGTGTCTTGGTCACTTCCATCTAGGCAATCAAGTTACATCTGGCTGTAATTAATCTGCAAAAAAGGAAGGACTGCTCTGTGGGGTGCATCCATTTAGAAAATCCACAGTGGTTTCTGTATGATATGTTTCTTACTTACAGATGTGTTCTAGGCTCTTGCTCTTCAATCCTGATCTCTGCATCTCTTTCCTTTAATCCTTTTTGCAATTGCTGACTGGTTTGCCTGACTTTATCATTGTCTACTCCTTTTCTTAGTCTTTAGTGCAATAACTGAATTCAATAATTCTTGGATTCTTGACTATGTTGCAGATTTATTTTTCCAGACTACTGGAAAAATATTTCTTTTTTTGGTTCACTATAAATAGGCCTGTCTGATTTTTACTCAGCCTTAAGTGCTGAGTACAAATTTCCCTGTCTTAAGATACATTTCCATGAAGGGATATTGTCTGGGTATATAAAAATCTGGAAGTCTCTTCCTGACAAACAACATTAGGTTTAGATTCTGTATGAAGGTCTCTCTCTGTCTGTATGGAGATGGAAAATGTTTATCTCCTACAAAGTTAAGGCTGAGAGCATTCACTCCTTCTGCAGCTTAATGCATCAATGTGTCTCTAGTTCTGCTAAACCCAAATAATGAAAAGTCTTGAATCGGACATGAGAAATCATGACGCTTCTGAAAACTTATGACTGGTAAGAGTTTATAAAATGTCCTTGGCATTTGGGAGGTGGAGAGATGGTGAGGGACAAAGAAATGTAAAGAGAATGCTTATTACTGGAAAATATTTAGCAAAGAAAATTGCTTTACAACGTCTTCACTTGAGATGTTAATAGACAGTTTGAACATTAATACTACTCATATATACCACACAATAATACCACATAAATGTGTTCATATTTTTCTCAACTTCCTTACTTGTCTTTATGTTGACTTTTACTAAGCACTTTGAAAATATCTTAGGCATGAAAGGGAGACACTAGACAACTTTAAACCCTAAAAATTTTATATTCCCTTGGTTAAATTTTTGGGTCACATGGTCTTTGCCCACTGCTTGGATTGATGACTGCTCTGCCTACCACACACTTTATAGTCAAATAATTTGCTAGTATCTTTAGATAAATGAATAAATACTTAAAACTTAATACTTAAATACTTAAAACATGATCCAATTTACAGTTATCTGTGGGCAGATAGTCACTTCCAAATGTACTTTCAGTCTCTGAGGCCACAAGACCAAAACGTGGGCTCCCGACTTTGTTTGTCGTCTTTGAATTTTTCTGAATTTCTTACCATGACCAGCTTATTTAACTGCAAGGGCAGCTGCCACTTTAGTTTCCTTCTGGACAGTTGGAAACTCTGATAAAGCTGAAAAAGTTTGACGGCAAAAGTCTTCCCCAAAAGAAACTCAAACCCTCAAATAGAACAGAAGAGGAAACAAACAAACAAACAAAGGACAAAATCTAATTAGAATAAAAGTTCTTTCCCAGGTTGTATTAGTTTTACAGGATATCTCTTATGGGGCTACTTGAACAAAATACGTAATTTTATTTCTGCTCCTGTAGTGCTTCTTTGCCACTCTTTTCTTCAAGTTCTCTATGTGTATGCCTCTGCAGAATACAGGTTTATTAACATGGCTACAGAGACAGGTCAAAACAACTTGTCTTTTTTTTTACTGGATTCCTTCCAAACATATTTTCACAGGTTTTCCAAAATGCAAAATTGTATCATAATTCTGGTGAATTCTGAAGTAATTCTCTTTTGAAGCGTAAAGATTTATGTAAAGGCATTCAGCATATACTATAAAAACTGGCAAAAGCAGTACTTGGAAGAAAAAATAGAACACATTATCCTAAAATCACATTTTTGAAAGCTTAAACCAGGTTCTGACTTCTAGGACACTTATATTCTGAAGAATATATTCATCATTTAGGTATGTGATATAGGGTACACGGAAAACAGTACACCGAAAATGCAATAGAAATAGTACTGTTTGGCTGTCATTAGTGATCATTAAGTCTAATTTTGAAAGTGCTTGACTGTCATGACAGCACCAGAATGCTTTGCCACAAAAAAATATAAAGAAGGAAATATCTGTAGACAGAATTTTAATTTTTTTTTTCAAAATCCATAGCAAAACAGAAAAAAAAAAAGAAAAGCAACAGAAATTCTTGATTAAGACACAAGACTTCCTCCATGTGTTTTGAAAAAGCATCTTTCTGAATTCCTGTGAACTGAGACTGTGACCACCACCAAGCAGAAGGCTGAACCACCTTCCCCACAGATGGGGAGAGGGTTGTAACCTTTGATGCCTGGAGGAGCCAGGACAGAGGAATAGGAGACCAAAGCAGGAACGCTGCCAAAACATGCTGAGTCTTGGACATTACCAAAGACAAATACACCCATCTTTCTACAGAAGGCTGCATTAGAGACACTGACCAAAATGACTTTGGAAGTCACAGCCATTGCCAAATTGGCTGTGGCAGAGAACCTTTCTCCACAGTATTTAAGAGTGAGTATTTTTTTTACTTCTCAGTGGTAATTGCACCAGGTTTAATCCCTTAATATTATGAATAGGTAAAACTCATTTTCTCCAATCTCTCTTTTCTTGTTAAAATATTAACTTTTGGGGACTAAGGGAACTTCTCTCGGATCATTTCTTTAACACCTAGTGCTGGGATGGACCACACTAAAACTAATTTCCTCTTTATGCTCCTATAAATCAAATAGTCAATGCAATTAAATTTAAATTTTTAATCTTTTAAAAACACTCATGAACCAATCATCTAAGACTAGCCAGCAACAATTAAACAATCTCTTCTTCCATTTATTCAATTTTCTAACCCAACAATATCTGAAGAGGAAGGAAGCACTATATTTATAGCTATACAAAGAGAGGGATAATAGGAATCATTAAATGTTTAGGTGGAATATCTCTTTCCAACATCAGTGTTTTACAGGGTATTAAAATTATTGTTGTTGGTGTTGTAAATAAACACTCAATTATAGAAATCACAAAAATACAGTGTTTATAGAAGAACATGGATCACACAGATGGGTTTTATTTCCTTTGTTTTTTCATACCTTTCTACAAAACTATGTAATGAAGTAAATATAAACATATACTGTAGGAAAATAAATATTTAATTTTTTCCTGGAAGGCATCCGTCCTCTTCAATAAGTCTGCTGTTTTTTAGCAATCCAGTCTTGTCCCTGTATTGTTTTAATTAATTTGGGGGGTTTAGAACTTTTTACTTGTTATTGATTTCTAAAGAATTTATTCACTACTGAGTATAAAATTTTAATGAAAATTTATCTGCCTCTAATCTCTATTTACTTAGAAGTAGAGGAAGAAAGTAATTGGAACTATTGAAAAAGTTGAGTGTGAATAGAAAAGACCCTCACCCGCAGAATAGCTGCGCCAAGGCAATTTTTTCATGTGAGTAAAATGTTTAAAATCCCATTAGGCCTCAAGCTCTTAAATGAGATTTAAGTTTCACAAAGACCTTTCCATGTTCTCAGGAGGGGGTGATTTTCAAATATATATGGCTAGTGTCAGGTTAAGTTCTTAAGGACTGAGGTTTTTGAGCAGGCTGCTAGAATATCTTCAATGACATTCAGTTAAGCTTGTTAAGTAGCTCCTTCAGATTCAGATCTAGCAATAAACTTTTTATACATGGTCCTCAGTGCCCCATGGGAATTCTTTGTGAGGTCAGAGTCTCAGCCAAAGTTATTTGAATTCTTTTAAATTATATCCAGTAGGTAGTAACTTGAAAACCTGACTACTTAAAGTAAGTGCTGTCAATTTTTGTCTAAAATAATGGCCTATGATATTCACATAGTTATTTTGCAACTAGTATTATGTTAATACTGTGAACTGTTCTTCATAAAGTCACATTTCATTCTAATATGAGGCTCCTACTGTGAGCAGAATGGTTTATTCACACTCTATTTAGTTCCACAGTAATTGTAATAAACTAATTTCACCGCCAGAACAGTCCAAGGTACCCAGAGATATGCCTTATAGAATACAATTTTCCAATCAAAATGGGCAAGAGCAGATTTTTAAAAATTCTAATTAAATCTAGATCAAGTCTAGCTCTAGCCTCTCCCAAGTTAGCAACAGTAATTTCAATGGGAACAAAAAAATATTTTAATATTTTCTCCCTATTCACTAATACACTTAGTATGTTTGCATCTACATTTTTATACTGAAAATACAAACAATTTTCAGCATATTTTCACTGAGATAGCCAGTTTGCTAAGGATGATAATAGAAAATATTTGAGTGATGTACAGAATTGACTCAGTACTTAAAGGGCCCCTATAAGAAGCTGGAGAGGGACTTTTTACAAGGGCGAGTAGTGATAAGAAAAGTGGTAGTGGCTTTAAATTGAAAGAGGGTAGGTTTAGATTTTTTATTAGGTAAAAATTCTTTATGGTGAAACATTGGAACAGGTTGCCCAGAAATGCTGTGGATGCCCCACCCCTGGAAAGGTTCAAGGTTAGGTTGGATGGAGGTCTCAAAAACCTTGGAGGTGTTCATGCCCATGGCAAGGGTGCTGGAACTAGAAGATCCAGAAGGTTCTTTCCAACCCAAACCATTCTATGATTCTATTCTATGACTGATCTTGTTTAACTAGTTGAGAAACAAAAAAATAACTTAATATTTTTTGTATATTCAATGTAATAAAAAACAAACCCTCATCTTCATGAGACTCTTGCATTTCTGATGTAATTTTCTGTCTTTCTTTTTTTGCTTAACCTTGGATTACTACTCTGTTCTATGTCAAAAGACTTGACTAACTGATCCTGTAATTTTATTTCAATCCCATAACTTGACTCAGTACCATGCTTGTTTCTTTCAGTCATCTATGTCAGGTTCTTGGTTAAGAAAGTTCTCCTTAACCTCATGTATCAGGGAATGTGGATGTTTTCTATTTTGGTCTGTGTTTGGCCCAGCCACCTGTGAAAGTTTGTTCTGTTTCCTGCCAAGTAGTGGGAAAACAAGGCCTGATAAGCGAGCACTTTGTCCTTCAAGACAAGACTCTGTATAAACTGAAATTAATTGGTATCTTCCTATTGGCTGATGGCCCTCCAAGGGCACTTGAAGGAGAAAGTGACAAAGAGGGAGATGAAGTGAGCCCCCAGACTCATTTAGGGAAGACCCCTCCAGGCGCGGGGAAATTCCAATGTACACACGCGTGCGCAGAAGGAACATCACTGACATAACGGGGGGAGGGACAGAGGCCTCTGGCCACACCTGCCCAGGTAAACGTAACCAGCTAAATTATATAAAAGGCAGATAGCACCTGTGGGAGGGTCTGGCAAGCTTCACATGGAGGACAATGTTACCTCAGTGGGGATGCCCGTTACCTTGTGGGCCTGTCAACCCCCCAAGGCTGCAGTTTCTGCCATGGGGAAATACTGGTCATTCTGGGATTGGTAAGACAACCTCGTAACACCTGCGTGAGTGGGAGGTTTTACTGAGGGCTTATTTTTCTTTTCCTCTTTTATCTCTCTCGGTTTCTCTGTTTGTTGGCCACTTCCTAGTAATAAATATTGGGTTTTCTGAGCTTTCAGCAGTGTTTTGTTTTCCACTTCAGCAATCCCTCCAAACCCTCCCTGAAACACCTCATAATATCTTTTCTTTCGTGCTCATTAAAATTTGAGCTTATTTTATGCAGGCACATATACCAAAGCAGACAGACAGTCAAGATCCAGTCCCAGACCTGGAATGGTCTCCTTGCTCTCTTCCGTGTCTGGAGATTGACAGAAACTGTTGATGCATATGTAAAAGAATTTTTCCTTTAGAGCTCCTTGTTTGAAGTGCCATCCTGTACATCAGTAGAGAGTTCAGCATAAACCCAGAACATTTTTTCTATCAAACCTTACTAATATAAAAAAATTGTTGTTGAGCCTCCACATTATAAAGATAAGTATTCCAAATATTACTCTAAGAAACTATTCAATTCTTGCGATGACATGCCTTCATCAACTCTTAAACTTGAATCCACTGAAGGTATTTGAGCTCTGAGGTACGTGTTTGTCTTAATTCTGTCTTTTGAACACCTCTCAAGAAAATGTAAAGAAGACATATCGTGGCACAGAGACCTTGAATTTCAACAGAATTAAAGAGCTCTTTTAACATAGTTGATGCTGATGCCTCTGAACTAAAAAACAAAAAAGAGAAATTATGTAACAGACATATCCTTTCATTTATTAAAGTTTTATTCTATTAAATGTTATTATTTTTCCTTCGAGTTTTGATGAAGATGAGGTTGCTAGGAAACTCTTTCTGATTTCAGGTGTGCCTGTGTAAATATGAAGTAACCAATTTACACTGATGACAGCTGAACTGAAATAAGTACAACTATGGAGCAGTTTTGATGTTTGTTCATGACTAAAATAAGGAATTGTTGTTAAAAAGAGACAAACTCAATGATCAGTTTTTGCCTCCTGGTCTCCAGGTAACATCTGTTATAAACCATGAGGAATTAGATTAATGTTATCCTTGTAAATGTCTGATTCCTTCTCAGTAGAGCTGCATGAAAACCTTGGCAGTGAAACACACCTCTGCTACTTGCATAACATCACTCACGATTGCTTTGGAACCATGAATCTATGTTTATGGCTCATACCAATTGAATTAATCTGCCATTAATATTGAGATAAGTGATTATTCTCTGTGTTGCAGGTTTTAAAGGAATGATGGTAATATTATAGCTTTTCTTACACTTATGCTGCCTTTGACAGCGGGACATGAGTACATGTTTACTTGTATGGCTCAGTGAGCACATACTTGCATAAATGCTACTGTGACTGCAGTACTCACTACTTGCATCTATGCAGCATTTTGGCATGAAATCACTGGGTAATGATAACTGTATTGCACCTTTCATATCTTAACATCACTGGCCACACCAAATGTGTGGCCAACATGCCTTCATACACACACGGGGATGTATCCAGCATATTTGTATAAGAAAAAGTCTTTTGTCTCTGTACTAAAATTCTGCAAAGCAACCCTGCCTATTGGTCCATCAGGGACATCAATTTAGGTTGTTAGTAGAATTCGTCCATCTGTACCTATCACAAGAAACAAATAGAAACTTAATAAATTGAATAGATTTTTGATGGAAATACAGGCTATCTTGATAACAAAGCTGCTTCTCTCTTCCCCTCAGTAGATGTACTAGATTACAATTTTGGACTAGGTCAGTCTCCCCTTAGTTGATGACAGAAGACCAGCATTGATGGAAAATTATAGACTGTCCTCCTCACTGGTGTTGAGAGATGCATATGAAGAATCATCCTTGTCAGGGGACTTTCTTCAGAGCTGGCAAGCCTGTGTATCTCTCCCTCACTGGTTCACTTTTTTGGGTTAATTTTACGATAAGCAAAGAGACTCTGAAGGCAGAATATAAATAACTGAAACTTTTTTTTTGGTAGGATTTTACTGATAATGAACCCAGTAATATAATACTTTAGGTCTAAATTTTTATGTATGGTGACACTGTAACAAGAGATATGAAACTAAAATTTCAAGTTGTATGTGTGAAAATCAATTTTTTCTGTATTTATAATTATGGTGTAGATGATGATCAAGGCTGTGTCTTTATGCACACCCAGCATTCTGAAGACATGAGCTCCATGACTGGTCCAAGAATTTGACATCAAATTATTTGCACAGATGTAATGCAAATGTCTGGGTTGAGATACTGGACCTGACTTGGAGTTTGATAAGCTCCTAGCCACCTTTGCAAATAAGTATTTGACTGATGGTTACAGGAACTCCTGGCATGGGATTTTGGACAATTTTCAAGAATCCCTCAGACAGCTCCTGCTATGACTAATCTAATTTATGTGTTGATTAACACCCTGGGTAGGAAATCCCGGAGATTCCCGGACAGTTGCTGCTATACAATTCAGAAGATTATAAGACAGTAGTAAATAATAAATAGAAACCATACCCAAAGATGAGGAAATTTTCATTTGTAGATTTTAAAAATGTTTGAGAGATATTTTGCCTGCAGTTAAAACAACTGTTAGAAGTGGATCATCCATATATTGGGGCAGTTGCACAGTAGAATAGCTGATTTGTAAAAACTGAGTAGAACAGTGGTTTGGAGAGTCTTACTCAATCCAGCTGAAGATGTTACAATAACCCTTGCAATGGAGGCCCCCATGACTGTTCCAACAGCAACCAACCATCCTGTGTGAGAGACCTGATTAGCCTTCGAAGAATTACTCTATGCAAAGATCAGAGTAATAATTTCTTTGGGAGAAGCACTTTGCCATTGTCTGTACTCTTTTTAAGAAGGGTTCCCCAAACAATGTGTAGAGCACATTGCTCTACAACTCTATCAGCGGGGAAATGAATCTTTGACTCTGTAGACCATCACAAGTCATGCATGTTTTATCATGAGCAACCTTAGTTAAAACATATGCCGTGTACATATCAAAAAGCTACCCAGTCTTAAACTGCAGACAGACAGACAATTTTGTCTGTGGACAGAACATGAACAAAACTGGGGCACACACATTTGCATGGGTAATGATCTGCAATCCTTGCTGCTGTTCGTCATGTAGTTCTCTACCTATAAAGTCAGGAAGTCAGGCCACTAAGGGAGTTCAATCAGAAAGTAATGTTTTATATGTGAGAATAGCATTTTGAAATGTCTGAAGGAGAGATACTTTTCCTCTTTTTTTTTTTTTTTTTTTTTTAAGGAAGACTGGAATTGAAGCTTGACTCCTGCTGCAGTCAAGTGCACTTTCAATTAGCTATGAGATACTGCATTTTCAGGTACAGCCTCAACAACAGTATCCCAAATATATTTTGAAACCCTGTGTTGTGATGTATTCTACAGAAGGGTGTTGTGCAGGGCTGACAAGCTATCCTTAATGCAGGTAACTTTCACTTAGCCACTTAGCCTGAGTTTGTCTTCTGTGATGAGATGATGAAGTATTGGCTAGAAAATACTTTTATACTCATGTTTCTGGCCATGGTTAGAAGCACTGCTCCCTGTTGCTATTCCATTTATTATTTCCATCCCTTAAGCACCCAGTAAACAAGGCGTAGAAGGACCAACTGCAAGAGTATGTGGTCTCCCAAGGTCGAGTGCCAGGCATGAAGGATAACTCTTGTGGTAAGGAAGTTCTCCTCTTATTTAAACAAACATCATCAACAACAAAAACCACACTCTGTGGCAGATTGCCTAGAATCTATCTTCCATAAGTCCTATCTCTACCACAGATATACCTTGTGCTACTAGTACTGTCATTCTATAGTGTCTAGTGGGCACTCCCCTAAAGGTGGCTGTAATGACGTGCTCAGGAGCTGGGAATCCATAAGGAGTTTGAACATTTCAAATGTATTTATTCAAACAGGTACAAAAGTTACACTGCTCCCATAGGAAAGGTCATCGTGCCTATGTTTCCCCGTCACTTGGGTCTAAAGTTGCATTCCACTCAGCAATGTGTCTTCGGTCCTTTGTGCCTCCAAGGTGATATGCAACTGACTGCTTTTCTGTCAGACAAGTTAAAGTTTGATGAAAAAGTGTTTTCACAGCAGGCTTACCTAAGGTTGGCTTCTCCTTAAGAAAAATCTTTAGAGAGGTGAAGAAAGCAACTATCACACCTTCCAGAAATTATCAGATTCAGGGACTAACAACACAGAGCAGGCACAGTAATATAAACCCAGGGGACGCTCACAATTCAGAAGTAAATGGCTTTGTCGGCAAATCTGTGTATGAAGGCAAGATGATCTAATGCCTCACTAAAGACCTATATCAATCTCTTCCCTGCCTCACACCAGATGGTACCAGCAGTGCTCTTGAGATCTCTGCCCAGAAAAAAAAGGAGCTGCTCTGCCTTCACCGTGTGAGAAACAGCATGCCTGCAGAGGTTCTATATTTTGTCTCCATATCCTGTTTTATATGATGAGTACCTCAAGCATAAGGAGATAGTAATGAATTTAATTCTCCTAAAAGTGGAGTGGACATTTCAATATTGGCTTGTTGGCTGTTCCAGCTGTGCTATCATGCTATTCCTGACTGATTTTAAATGTAAACTGAAGGGACTACTGAAATCATGATAAGCTGCTCATAGAAGTCTAGACTAGCTGGAGTTGCTGCTCTATGTTTCCTTAGCAATCAGTCCTTGTGACAAACAGTTCTGCATCCAATGGTTTGCAAAGAGAATGCTACACTGGGTGCTAAAGCACCCATAAGACAAAATAACATAATGTCACCCTGTTTCTTGTCGTTGTGTCTGGAACATATCTTACATGATGAAAAAAAGTTTCCTAATTTCATCCAGGTATTTCAAAGAATTCTCCTTCCCTCTGAAGCAGAGACACCATGCTAAGCCCTGAATAACATGTGATTTGCTTGTCCATGAACTGAAGAGGCAAATAATGGGTGAAAAACTTCCCAGAGTTACACAGGTGTAGGAATCATTTGTGCCTTTCAAATGTGCCATTTGAGTGTCCAACAGTAAAGGAGTCTTGGGGGAAGATGAAGATTATCTTCTACTCCACAGGCACTGTATCATCTAGTCCAGACTGTGACATGATTGTCACTGTTTTTCTCCAAACAGAGTCAATGCTGGAGGCAGAGAAGGGAAGTTGCTTTTGAAACTCTCGTTTTACTCTAGTGTTAAATCCCGCTGATCCCTGCCTCTTGATTGCCAGAGCCTGCTTTACTGCACCAAGGAGCATTTCAGTGGGACTGAGAGACTCATTCTCTATCACCAGAGAATTCCCAATTAACCTGCTTCAGCAACTCTTACAAAAAACTGTATGCAGTCTACAGATTTTATCCTAACTAGAGGCGTTCCTGCAATTAGTGTTATACCTGCCAAACATGAACTGGGGCTTGGATATTATAACTACAGCAACTAATTTACATCTGTAAAGCACATATCAGCTCTTGGTGGTAGGGAGGCACCTTTCAGAACACATTCTTACTGGTTTGGACAGGGTGATTCTGTATGTAACATGAATACAGGCTAGAGGGTGATCTGTCTGTTCTATTTCTAAGGTCTGCTTTTCTCTCTTCTAACATTCAATCAGCACTTCAGCAGGAAAGGCATGGAGACACAGGTAATTCAAGTAGGACTCTCAGAAGGTGTGAGAGCTGCTATAAATGAAGTCCATTTCAGATACTGAAAATGCCACAGATCTGAAGTAGGATTTTTTTTTTGTAGTGTTTTTAATTGAAATTCAAATGCTCAGTTCTTTCTAACAGATTTTACTTTTTAAAATTATTTCTATTTTTCCTTTTTTAGTTCCTTCTCACTCCACCCCCCACCCCACCCCAGGTAATATATATAATTTTCTGTACAAGATTTTCCAAAGAAAAGAAGAGTTGACATTCAGAAAATAGTCAGCTGATGATCTCCAAGGACCTAGTCTGTTTAAACGTGCCCTTGGTCTGAACATCTCTTTCCCCAGAGAAAAAAAGGCATCACTTCAATTTTTAACAGCTGGTGCTTTTATGAATAAGAGGGGAGGAGGTAGGTAAGCAATAAAACATATATACACATAGTGAGTATAGCAGGTGGAGAGAGGAGGCATTGGGAATCATAGTATCCACAGTTTCTTCAAACAACAGGAAGATTTCTTTTGTTTGACCAGAAGAGTGAAATGTGTAACAGCTGCTGCAGTTACAGTAAACGTCTATAAGCAAGTAGGCAGGTGTGGTGATGCTAATAAATGCTGCAAAAGTATCTTTGCTGAGTACAGGTCTCCTTATCCTGTTGATAACCAGGCTGCCACATTCTTCACCTCTTAACTACCATCTCGACTAAAAGTAATGCCTGTTTTTAACCTTCACCAGATATAATCTTATTGATTTAATGACATCAGCAGTTGTTTAAACTACTCTTTTTTTTTTTTTTTTTCTTTCTTCATTGCATTAATCAGAACTCTTACAGCTCTCTTAAGAACTGGAACATTACATATTTTAAAGGAATTAATATCTTTCCCTGTGTAATGGAAATAATATTTTTTTCCTCCTTGACAGTCTGTATACTGACAGCAGCCTCTCAGTCTACCATCACCTCCTTGTAAAGTCCCTATTCTTAGATAATTCAGTTCAGACCCTTGTCTGCTCTCTGTCAGTTATCTTAGGGCTTGTTGTATTCAGGCACTAAAATATCTTAGGTGTTGACTGAAACTGGTCATCTAAGAAGGTCCAAAATGCTCTAAAGTTAATTTGCATCTGTTTATATCAATTTGAACGTTTTAACAAAAGCTTCTCCAGTTCTATTAGTGCTTCTCTACGTTCATTCTCATCTATTTTTATATAGTACTTCCAGAAAACTTCACATAGCCCAATAGTTTAGAATTTAAAATGCTTGTTAGTTAATAACTGGTCGTTATTTCTAGAAAGTCTTATTGCTAATTGTCAGTAGAGAGAAGCAGGATGGGAACAATGGAAAAGCCTGTGTATAAAATTTATCATGTATTTATTAATAATATTTTCATTATTTAGACTAACATTCTGTATTATTCAAAGTCTGATTATCATTTAGCAACCTATCATTCATTCAGTGCTTTTCTACCTTTTAAACAAGATAATTTTAATATTTGGCTTTCTTAGCCATTGATAGCAAGAAAGTTTTTCAGCTGAGTGCATATTAAATTTTCAAAAAACAAACTTACTCAATTTTTGTTCAGAAATCTCTGTGCAGAAAACACGTACTTTTCTGTACTGTGGCTTAAAATATTTTTTATTGTTTCTAGGCGCTCTCTCCTCACTGATTAAAAATATTTTAAGGAAGAAGCTGAAGATTTGTTCATTTAAAGCTTTGTTGTTTCTTTGCTTAAGACACTTGTTATTTAGGAGAATGGATAAAACAGTCCTAAAATTTACTTTATGAGCTTTTTATCTCTCTTGGTGATAGGATAGTAAATTTTTCTGCAGTGCATAGTCTTACACAAAATCCTAGTTACTACTGACATCTTAGAAATCATTTAGGTAAGTCTACATTGATCTGTATTCCTCTTCCCTCTTTGGCCAAATACATAACTTGGGAGCAGGTTCTATTTGAGATTACTTCCAATTTGATCTTTCTTTTCCAAACATTGGAGATATCCTATGGAAACATGTTATTTCTTTTTGCCAGTGAACTCTTTTTCTAAATTATTTCTGGGAAGAGAATAAATGAGGAAAAATGTCAATGTTGTTTTGCAACTGAGATGTATGTTTAGCAGAAAATGTTCCAGCATTTTTAATGATACATTAATTAATAACATTTACTAATAATAATTTCTGCATTTACTACACTGTTCACTGAAAGAAGCTAAAAGGTATTATATAGATTATTGGCCTTACTGCAGATGGTCTGCTGGAGTACCAGGAACAGCTGAGTAAACAAGGGATAAAAATTTGTGACTAATAAGATATAGTCAGAGGCATGGTCAGCTCTGAGTCACTGTCCCTTGTTCCACAGTGGGGGAAAACACTCCTCACTATAAGCCATCTCCTGTCAATGTGCTTCTATACACATTCCTGAAGTGTTTCCATCTATTTACTCTGGTCTGTGGAAGAACACAGCTTTGTTTTCATTTGTCAGCAGACCTGCAAAAAGAAACACCTGAAAAAATGAGAGCAATAAGAACTTATTAAGTAATCAGTTTGATCAATCACGAATGAGCAAAGATCTCTGCAATCAAATCTTCAGATTTTATACTTTTGATTACAGTTCTGACCTGACCTTATGCCTGAGTAAAGGTAATAATCGAGAGTTCAAATGCATTTGGTTCTTCTGGAAAATCAAACCATGAGGATCATGCTTGTCAAATCAATAATGAGCTGAAATTCTGTGCCATTGTCTAGACAATGGCCTTTTATTTTCTTGCAAGATATCTGTAATTCTCAAAAGTTGCTGCTCTGCATTACTTTTCCTTATAGATCAAAAGTACACACTGTACAGCATTTACAGCTTTCAAAAATCAGGTCCTATTATAAAGGACTTTTTCTTCTTTGATCAACACAAGATAACATTTATTAAATCACAAAGGAACATTGTTAAAATAATATTAAGGGGTTAAATACAATCAGTGAAAGCCAAGGTTTTAGTGATTTTTTTTCTTTCTCCCTTATTCTTAACACACTAAGGCTTAAAGGTACTTCAGTCTTTAGACACACAGTGAGTTATTTCCTGTGCTAGACAGTAGCTACTATTACTTTTGGGATGTAGTAAAGGGCTGAAATTATTTCATAGTATCATAGAAGCATCAGTTGGAGTCTTCTGCTTGAACCTGGGCTATTGCCAGCAGTGCACAAGGGCAGCTCTGTCTGTGTCTGGCAGAGTCTTCAAGATGCCCAGGAGAGAGGTTTCACAGCCTGTTTGTGCAACTTATTTCAGTGAAGTACTCCCCACCTTGTGACTTTTCCCCCCTGCAATATCAAATCTTATTTTTCCAAGCTGCAGTTTGTTACTGCTTCTACAATGATGTTGTTGGGAGTTGTAAAAAGTTTGGCACTGAGATAATTTAAATTAAAAAAAAAAAACACCACACACAAAACCACAAAAAAAACAAAAACAAAAAACCCCTAACAAAACAAAACAAACAAACAAAAATCAAACCACCCCAAACCAAAGAAACAAACATAAACAAATATAAACAAAAATAAACAAACAATCAAAATTAAATTCTCCAGATCTGTCTCTCCCCCAAACCCCCCACCCCGTGTTTTTTTCTGGTGTGGACACTTACACCACACCCACACACCATCCCCCAAGGAAACCTCTGTCCTTAGTATTGGGGTTTTTTATGTTTGACTGATTTTATCCTTTGTGTTGATTGTCTCAGTTTTCAAATATTTAAATTAAAATAAAGAAACATTTTAATGGGTTATTTTTAATTTCAGGCTTGAGAAAGACTGTAAACAAAAGGTTTCAATAATCTTATCATCAGGAAACTGACCCAAGGGTGCTGTTAGCTGAAGGCCAAAGCAGGTAAAGGAGATAATGAAAAGCAAGTTCTACTGTTGGGCACTATCTTTTGACTTCCCTCTTGGGATGCTGGAGGTGATGGAAGGTCACTGGCCCTCTGCCTTTCATGCCTTGTTTGGGTTGTTTCCCTGCTCTTGGCCTATGAACTATGGGAGGGATATAGCCTGGTTAACTTTGACCTGCAGCAACTTGTTTAACGTGAATGGTTTTCCTGTTTATCAGTGAAAGATGGATCTCTTACCTCAGGAGAAAGTACTTCCCTTGGACACCTATACCTGTCTTTTGACTATTGCTAGGGTGAGCAGTGTGAGTCTTTTGCTGTCTCAAAAGCAGATTCCAAGACTATTCAGAAGCACTTTAGGTCACAAAGATGTGTTGTCTGACAGCACAGAGTAAAATGATCTCTCAGAATAAGAACATGAGTAGGCACACTACACTAGTCTCTAGTGTTTGATATGTTGACATGTCCTTTTTTTTATTGGGCAGAATAGTAAAGAATCCATGAAAATTCATTCTTTTTGAATCATAGCACTTATTAGTCTTTAATTGAGGAGAATAGTTAAAGGAACATTTTAAAAAGTGCTTGAAATTCCTTTTGGGTCTGGAGGAAGATAAAGTGTATAAGCCAATACCTAGGATGACCAGATATTCCTGGTGTTAAAAATGAATATTTAGCATCTTTGCATTTATTCTCCTTCCTTTCTGTTAAATACTTCAGAAATCTAATTTAGTACATAAGTCAAAGTCATAAAGAACAAAAATACGCGCTTGCTTATTTTTAGTTATGAAATAGATGACTTCATTTGTGAATAAAAATATAAACCACACTGTAGCAAGTTATAAATTGCACAAGAACTTGATAATTTAAAGGAAATTAACTGTAAAAGATAAGACCTGAGTAAATGCCTTAGCTGAAATATAATACCTGTAACACAATGCTAAAATCTACGGAGACCACAACAGAAAACGAAGTGTGAAAGAAAACTTTTGGGACTTGTAAAACAATGCATTAAAATATTCTGGAGTTATAGGTAGTGTCATAGTTTACCTTTATTGTCTTGAAAGGGGACTCCAGAGATTGTAACAGAAGACAAATGAAGATAGTTGGCCTCTTTTCCAAAATCTGTTGGGGTGCTCTATTGGAAAGCACAATACTCCTTCATTATGGTAGCTATATATACATGGCAAGGGAAATGAAAGGTGTAGCAACTTGAACACATAAGTTTCTATACAAAGTATAGGTCATGTGGAAAGCTTAGTTATGACTGTTGAAATTTACAATTTTTTTAGTTTATAAAGACTTTCATCATATACAAGTGTGAAACTACAGGATTAACCTGGATGATAGAAGAGGAAATGTTATGGTGGAAAAAATAAACTCCCAGCTCCCTGTGCAAATTTTCAAGAATTCTTTGTTGAGATTCCCCAGAAACTGCAGAATGAAGGTTCCCTCTTCGTGATTGTGTAACCAAGAAGAGTTAGAAAATGTGATTAAAACTGCACAGAGGAAACTTTTATTAAAAGCTTGTGATGTGAAACTTTACAAAACTTTACTCTTCTGAATTGGAATATGTAATACGTATCATAGTTCTTCATTTGCTTTTCTTTTTTTAATTGCCTTTCTCACTGGTTTTGGTGGTTCCATTTATTACAAATATATGTATGAAATATTGAAATGGAAAGATTTTGCACAAAAACTTCATGATATGAAGCTCTGCATGAACCCTGTGCTATTTATGTAGAACTGTACATAAGCAGCGCATAACAGTTTATGTTCAGCTCTTGTTGCACAGGAAATTGTATGCAACTCCTGGCACATAAATGTTTGTCTATTTTAGCTTCTAGCATATAACACTTTTACTACCCAAAGGTTTTATCTCTCCTCTTCCACATAGAAACATACTTGGTAACTGCCTAGAAAAATGTTCTGGGAACCATTTTTCATTTTAGGGATAATTCAGAAGTCCAATGAGTTTAGTACCAGTGATTTTTTAAATGTGTTTGTATTGCTGTCTCTGAGGTGTTCAAAATGGTAGGCTGAATACTTCATTCCCAAGCACGCATTTCTGACTACTCCCAACTTGTCTGATTATGAATTTAGCAGACAACCTTGCTGAGGGATGGTTTGGCATGCTATGTATTAAAATTACAGGTAAAGCCCCCCACACCAGCTGTTTTTTTGTATCACATCCTGCTCCCCACTACAAGTGTCTGTCTCTGAAGGACTCTGCTTCTCCTGCCTATCCTGGTGGAGTGCTCCGTCTCTGACCAGGCCTGCCTCTGTCTCTTCATGAGCTCAACCCTCCATGCTCCCTGACTCATTTGTAGAACTGGATGATGTTTTTGCCATCTTAAGCACTTTGGAGGGATTTTCAAGGATACTAAGATGCTGAAGCTTCACATATTACCTTAACACAGCTGGCCCCAAGTCTGCCACTTTTCAAGTTTGTCCACAGCAGCTCTCCTTGTTAAAGAACCAGGCTCTGAGCTTGAGAATCACTTTATATTTTGCAGGTTCATATTCATTTATCTTAAAACCCTGGAATTTTCTCGGATACCATTGTATACATCAGTCCAATAGGATTCTTACCATAGTACTACAGCCAGACTCTTCCCTTTTTACTCCAATACAACGAAGATCTAGCACCTTCAAAATGTTGCTGGAGAAAATCTAATTGTTTAGCACTTGTGCAAGCTGGTTAAAACACAAACACATCAGAAAGACTAAAGTGTAATTATAAAACATGTCATGTTAGTTTAGAAAACCCCAGCTAAACCCTAATAATGTAAACTGACTTTCCTTGTTCTGAATTACACTATTTATTTTGTTCCTTTCAATTACTGCACAAAGCTTTGGCTAGACACAGACTTGTAATATATTTATGCCAATTTTCCCAAATCTTGTCTACAGCCTAATTTCTTCAGTGAATTGCTTGTTTTTTTAGAGGTAGTAATAAACACAGATTAAAAAACAGTGAGGGCTATAAGCCTCCAGAGCCAAAATAAAGTTTGTGGGAAAGCTTATAGACAGAAAATGCATGGCATGTGTGATAAGAAAGTCCTGCAAAGCTGTTTTGATGAGCTGGAGAAGGCAAGTTACAATGGTCTTGGTCTTAATTTGTTTCTGTCGTCTGTTCCAGATTTCTGCTGTAAAATGGGACCTTATTAGTTTCTCTATTTACAGTCACATCTTCTATTATGGGTACTTTATGTCTGAGAGTATTGAATGAGTTTCTATCTGTTTGGTAGAACGATTCAGAACACCTTCCTTCAGTGAGTGGAGAAAGGTAGATCCACTGCCTTCACAGTGTCCGAGGAGGCTTTAATAAGGTGATTGTTGGTATACACTGACTTAAGAAGACTCCTGCCTACTCAGGAGAATGACTGAAAATCAATAGGAAATGGAATTACAAGAAGAGCAGAATGAAAGGGAGAAGGATGAATTAGAAGGGGAAGACAACAAAGCATGCTAAGCAAAGAGGGTTCAGGATTTTAGACTGACAGGGCTTGAACTGCTTTCCAGAAGAGCTCGAACTCCTGGGTTGCTCCCCGGACTGAGATCCATTGGATCCATTCCACAAATATCGACCTCTCCAGAGGCAATTGCTGCTGTCAGATGTAGCCTGGATGCCTCAAGTTAATTGGTCTTCACTCACTACAATTGGATCCAGGTGGATCAATCCAAGGGCATGTGGTTGCTTATCGTTGATCAGCTTTGTATCTTAGACACCAATCCCTGTTTGGAGAGGACTTACATTTTTGCAGTCCCATGCTAAGTGATGGCTAAATGCAGACTCTTGCAAGGTCTGCTTTCTTAGCATCTTTAGCTACCTGAACCACTGCCTGAGCTCAGGACTTTGAACCCACTTCATGTTACTGTACTGCCTGCTCACGTTCCTCATGTTCCTGCACAGCTCAATACAAAGCTTTATTTATGTTTTAGTTGTGTAGAAGGTATAATAGTTTCATGACTATATGCTCCTTTAAGGATTAGTTTGTAAATTGCTAGCAAGTGATACCAGGTGAAAAGTGGAGCTCTGACTTCCTTCTTTTTTAATTTTAAAAACTCATTTTATTTCCAACATTTGTGAATGGGATGAATAGTTTTATTTAGAAGTAAAAATGAATAAATAAAAGATCTGATTTAGTATCTAGCAAAGCCAGTGTCATATCTTTATTCTTTTTTGCAACTCTGGTAAAGTTTTAGAAATGAAGTGTTAGTTTTAGTGATAAATGATTTTGCATTTTTTCCTATCCTGAATCTTGCCTACATGATAAATCCACATAAACCAATTACTGACATAAATGTTGTGGACTAGAATTAATAAAATGTGCTATCGTGTTATTTTGGTTCAAAAAAATGATACATGTGCCTTATTGAGATTTAAATACATAATGATTTAGGCCAGAACCATGCATCACATTCAAAATCATTGTCTCTGAAACTTTTTTTAGAAAGGTAATTAAACTTGTCAATCAATATGGATGTAAAAATATCAATACTATATGTCTCCTGTATCACAGATATACTGCCGTATGGAGCAGCGGCTGAACAACAGTTACTTCAGAGAACTGTGAAAGTACTGAATTTTAAAGTACTAAACACATAACCTGGGAATTTTTAGTTTATGTAACTGAAAGATAAGATTTAAAGTATATTTTCCGTGAACAAAAGGTAGAAAAACATGAGGTGTCATAAAATGTATCAATAATCTACATGAAATCTGGGAAGTTTCCTCAACTGCTATCAACATACCTCTTTAATTTGAAACCCAGTTTAAACTGCTCAGCCTATAGCTCCCATTACTAATGTACCCATACAGTATCTTCCATACTAAACGATGTATTCCTCAAATCTCTTATGCTTTAGACCAAACACGAACTGAGCATAGTTTATGGCACACAGAAATTTGTGTTGCTGTTTATTATTTGAAGTGACAGCTTCTGCAGCTCTGCTTGAGTGAATAAATATAAAAGTCTAGAGGAAACGTCTCTACCGTCAAGAAAGTTAAAGTAAGGACATGTAAATAGTATAACTAGTGCTGATGAACAAAAAGAATGAAGAGTTTGTCCTGTATAAGTCATAACCTTATTAATAACAGGCAGCCACAACACTAATTCAGTCATTAATGCAATGACATTTCTACTTTTTCCGTATGTCCTCTTGCCACTAAATGCACAATGTAGATGTGGAGCTGCTATGCATACTAAGCTTTTTCATTCTCAAAATGTCACAGTTACATATGAACTTTCTACTTTCCTGTCTGGTAAGTAGTCTGCTCAATTTATGTGTCCTGTGGTTCCAAGAAACTAAATTTGAACAGAAGAGGTAGATACAATTTGTCTCTTTCAGACATGTATTCTGTTTATACATCCGTATCCATGCTACAAAAGATTTTAGGTGGGATTTTTTGGAATATATAATTTCTCATTTTTCTAATAACGGCGCTCTGCTGTTTTAAGAGCAACTGATATCCACTACTTTGGGAACATGGGTTCCATCCCCATCAAACCTTTATAATACTCAGGAAAATCTTTCTGAGCCTCATTTCTCGATCACACAAAGCACAGTGCACCAAGTCTGGCACTACTGCACAGTAAAACAAGAAGTGCTCACCCAAATATGTATGTAAGCAGGAAATAAATCATGCCTCTGCAGTAGTGTTGGTGGCAATTCTCGTGAGCTAAATATCATTTGAACTGCCAATGGAAATACACATTTTCAGACCATGGTTATAAATTTTTTTTTTAAGCAAAGTAAACAATAGTTGCACAGACATTAATGGATAGAAAACTGTTTATACATTATCTGAGGCTCTGAGAGGAACCTAAATAATAATTTTCAATTTCAAAAGAGTAATATTCTGTAACTTTTGGAAGAGGAGGTATTTTTTTGTCAATACTTAGTTTTGTGATGGAGATAAGCATATTTATAAAGGGCTTAGAAGATATTACTCAGGATAGCAGAGCTTGGACTACAGTACAGTCCCTGTTACTCCTATCATTGTTTATGCACAATCCCAACTGCATCTAGACATGTTTAGGTTCTGCTTAGAGGAGTGTCATGTGATTATTTTAATAAGATAAATTACATATGCAGAGCATAGGATCTGCTTTTGTCTGCACTGTAGAACAACTATTTTCCTTTTTGTTTCTTTTTTTTTTTTCCTGGTAGGACTTGAACTATCTCTCTGTAGGACAAAAAGTCTGAACGTTACCTTGAAGACAGATAATGCCAGCGAATTTATTTTTATTATTTGGAACATAAAACATATCTAGATGATAATTGCACATTATAGTTTGTATTTTACTCCTGACTGAGCTAAATCTCAGTCACATGGATCTGAGACACTCTGCACCAGTTGGTCTGGGTGTCAGGGATCTGGGGCTGATACCTTTACTTGTACAGCCACTGGGACTTCACATAGATAGAGAAAATATGGATCATGACCCCGATGGCAGCTGACGACCGTCCTCTAGAGTTTACAGGATCTGGCATATCTGGAGGGGCCTCCTACCTTATGTAAGTAAACTCTAGTCACTGG
Organism: Pachyramphus minor; assembly: GCA_013397135.1. Lineage (NCBI taxonomy): Eukaryota > Metazoa > Chordata > Aves > Passeriformes > Tyrannidae > Pachyramphus > Pachyramphus minor. Next base: position 246,433 of record VYXB01005415.1, read on the forward strand.
TATACCTCGCTGCTGCCTGGCCAATATTAACAGTTTATTATACCTCAGTGTGCACTTGGTGTGTTTTCTGCAGCTGTCCAAGTGCTTACATGTACTTCTGCAGAACAGAACATCAAGATGAGTTGCAAAGTTTTGAGGGTCTGCTTTGAGAGAAGAGCTGGCATAGCTTTGTGCTGTGTTAGAAACCTCAGACACAGAGCCCAGTTCTCAAACACAGGCTAATTTTTTTGACTATGTTTTGTTTATATTAACTAGGACAAAAGTAGTCTGTAGCCAGAAATAATGGACAGGTTCATTGGCATTAATGCAAACTTTTAGACAAAATTACTTGAATCAATACCTGTTTCCAATCTCAATACCCTTATAAATCTCTTCTAGATTACATAAACAGTCGTGAAAAAAGTTTGTTCTAGCCCAGTTTAACTAACTAAAGAAATCATAATCAAGAAGTATTGACTTCTTTCCTGGGTCAAGTTAAATTGCAAATATAGAATTCTGGAGATATTTGAGAGCCAAGGACTCATTGAAAATCCCAGTCTGAATAGTGCTTCCTCATTTTAATTCATTGTATTATTCATAGTGTTTCTCTGAATAATTTTAAGCATCACTGACATACACAACTTCTCTTAGTTGTTTCAAATATAATTGATACAGTACTTACTTCTTCTCCTTTATCATCACTTAAATATTTAAGAAAATAAGCTCAAGTAACTCTTTATTACTACCTCCTGAGTGGCTTAATATCATTTTTGTAATATGACTATAATACTTGTGCAACAAAAATAAATTTTGATCCACAAAAATTGTATAAATCTGTAGTCCTTAAATATAGCAGTGAAAGAGAGCCCAGTTATGATCTGGATTTAGTTTTGACAAAAGTGCATGCACCTGTAAATGTAATAATTAGACTCTTAAGGGAGTGTGATTGACATAAAAAATGTAATATATTCTATAGCATATAAATATATATATATTATATATATATATATATAACATTTCTCACATTTTTTTTTTTT
>VYXB01005415.1:247477-295603 GCA_013397135.1 Pachyramphus minor
CCTTTTTTTTTTTTTCCTTTTAGCCAGAGCTAACAGCAAGGTTGTTTTAATGCCCTAGGCAAAATAATTGACAATATGTCCCTTAGTGGGAGGTTATGCAATAGTCCTGGAACAGCCTTCAGTCTGTATTATGAGCCATTTCAGTACAAAAAAAAAAAAGCCTCCAGGTCTGACAGAAAAGGAAGCCCTTTCTTTCTAGCTTTAAAAAATGATCGGAATGTGCAACAGAAGAAACACGAATAGTATTCATTATACCAAGGACAGTTAGTGCTTTTCTTTAATTCTTCTCAGGCCTCAGTCATCATCAGTTACAACTTTTCTATATATGACATTCAAGGAATGCAGCCTGAATTAGTTAAAAATGTGAATTTAAGCTTCACTGATTAAACTATATTGAATCCATGTATTTGATTTAATAAAGTTTGGTAAAAATAATTAACTTAATTCCCTAAATTAAAACCACTTCACACACTATTTATTTTAAGTCTAGTATGTTACTGTATTTTCCTCAAAGACAGAATACAGAGTCACACCCACTACACGAAAAAATGCATTTATAACACCCTGGGCTGATCTTTCAAGTAATGGTTTTAATTTAACAAGGAAAGGATCATCCTAACAATGTCATTCTGTAGTTTCTCTGCTTCTGATGTGGTTAACATTTCAACCTGTGCAGAATAAAGAAATCTGCTTTTAAGACTTTATAACATTTTTCTACTATAATTTTCATTTTATGTCAACATACCATATGCCAATCAATTTACCATAAAACCTCCAAGCCTTTTGAATGCATCTTCTATGTTACATTTTTAGGTGTCTCATTCAAGACATTCATTTGAAGCCCTCATAAAGATGATTTTACTGAAGACCTAAATGTGTGGATTTCTACTTTTCACTCAAGATCCTACCCAGGTCTTTTATATATAAATGCTCAGAGTAGCACAGGAAGACCCTGAATCAGCTTTTGATCAGCTCAACAGAAGTTAAGTGCCACACAGGTCTGCTCAGCCTTTTCCACAGCTCAGGGTTGCTCCAACATTGCAGCCACATTTCACAGCTAAGCTCAGATATGGTACAATCAGACATACTGAAACTACATGAGGTGAATTCCCTCAATTACTTCAATGCACTTGAATATATTTTAATTTTCACTAGTCAGTGGCTGAGTTAACAGCTGCACTACAGTAAGAAGCAATTCCTTGTACACTAAGCCTGTTACAGATGCATGGTTCTATGTGTCTAATTACAGCCCCTTTTCTAGGCATTTCACTGACAAAAGGAGAGTCACACAGGTTCTTCTCGTTTTTAAAATGTCTTCAGAGAATTTCAGCTTGTTCTTAAATTTTAGTAACAACATTAACTATTGGTGTTGGGTTTTTCTAACATAATCAAATTAATTTTAGAGATGGGTCTTGTCTTTGGAACTGGGCATGATCTTTTAATACATATATAGCATATTTAAAATACATGAACATGAAAAGCCATTGTCAAAAAATGGTAAAACATCATTAAATATACATTCTTTGGTAGCAACATCGCTGTATTGCTAAAACACTCTCTGAAAGTGCTGCTTGCTGACACTTTCTGGGAGGAGTTGATAAGAAGTTGGAAGCAAAGAACTCGTCCTGTAAATCAATGATAATATATTTCTTATAATATCTATGTAAGTCCAAGGGAAGAAAAAGACTTCCAAGTCTCCCCCATTAACGTTTCCAGCAGTGTTATGGTGCTTATAGCACTGGTTACAACACTGTATTAGTACTCACAAGGAAGAGCATTGTATTTTGAGATTTTGGCAAGGGTGTTTTGAATAAGGTCCCATATAAATATAAAAATAAAAAAAAAAGGGCTAACTGTAGCTTGCAGATGAGATTGCTGGTAAAAAAATGAATGAAGCAAGAAAGCACATGAATTATCTAGTAAAATAATTGCAGTGATTACACAATAAAGTCTTAAACTTGTTCAGCTTGATTCTGATCTCCCTAACCATGATGTTAGGCTGTCTGAAAAAAATCTGTGCCTTACTCTGAATTTAATGCAAAATACCAGAGCATATAAAGGCAATAAGATCACATATCCTTAAATATAAAACTGCCTGGGTTTTCTGCTTTATTATAATCTAGAAATATACCACCAATTAGATTATTTCAGAGAGTATTTTAAGAAACAAATATCTGTGTCTATTACTCCTAACCAATGTATGCTACATTTTGTGGTCTGGAACATAGTATTTTATTTTCCCTGACAATGCATTTCTTTTAAGAAACAGAAAACACACAGTAATTAAAATATTTTTGTAGGCATATTCTCTGGGATCACGATAGGGGACGACACTGTATGAAAATAGGTATAAGCTGTTAGACTGCCCAATGGCATGAGGATGTTTTCTGGGCTTTTACATAGCACAGCACTAAGGTCTCTTCAAGTTGTCTTCATTGCTTAAAATGGCTTGTCAGGAAACAGAAAACTCAGATAGCCATAGGTTACTGTAGATGAGACCTTTAGATGACTCTAGCTTTGAGCAGTGAGGTGAATATATTCAGTTATTTTGTAGGCAGCTGTTTCTGTCCCTGTGCCTTCAAGCTCTACCCACTTGGCTGAGATGTGAACAGAAACCCCAAGGGGTGCAATTTTTGAAATGGATCCAAAGCAGCTTGGCTCATGCTGTGCTTCATGTAAGTTTTATTTTTTATCATGATGACATAAGTTAAAAATAGCCAGGATGTTTTTACTGTTCATGAAATAACAAACACTCTGGGTTTCTCGCTGTCAAAATTAGACAAACCAAATTAGTCTGACAGTTGTGTTCCAACTGTCATTCCTGTGTGAACTGGTACTGCTGGGGAAGAAACTGATAGTGATACAGGAAAAAACCACTTCCATCTTGCAAGACAATGCCACAAAAAAAGGATGTATTGATAAACTGATACACAGTAGTCTTCTGAAAGTGGTCAACTCATGGACTAGGCTGAATTTTGAACGCATAAAATTGAAAGTAACTTTGGAAACAATTGTGAAAATATTTTTAGGGGCTGTGTTCATCTCTCTTTCTTTCTTTCTTTCTTTCTTTCTTTCTTTCTTTCTTTCTTTCTTTCTTTCTTTCTTTCTTTCTTTCTTTCTTTCTTTCTTTCTTTCTTTCTTTCTTTCCTTTCTTTCTTTCTTTCTTTCTTTCTTTCTTTCTTTCTTTCTTTCTTTCTTCCTTTCTTTCTTTCTTTCTTCTCTCTTTTTTTTTATATCAGAATTAATTCCAGCTTAGTATTCACTTCAGTCTATAATAAATACATCAGAAGGGAAAAGAAAGTCTACGGTAAATTCAATTGTCAAGAAAAGAAACTTAAATTAAAAGAAAAAATCTTCCAGCTGGCAAAACTGAGAAAAGTTTAATTTGATTTTCATGTTTGCTTTTTCTCATTCCTTTTCATTCCAAAGCAGTTTTGCTTTGTGCATAAAACACTAATCATTAGAAATTAGAACATATAGAGGATATTTTACATTTCTCTTATATTCCAATATTCTGTAGTGCTTCTACAGTTTCTTTAGCATTCAGCTTTTGGTTAACTTCCCTAGTACAACAAAGAGTTGATGACTGCTACATGTCTCCCAGTCTGCTGAGTGATGGGTCTGAGAGTCTGTATCCAGGTCTGGGATTTGCAGCCATAGGGAAATGTGCTGCAAACAGGCTGGAGAAGAGATATCCCATCTGCAGTCTCCCCACTCACTGAAAAGACAGAATCAAAGCTTGAATCATCCCCAACTCCATTTACACATTTAATTTCTGACTGCCATTTAACCGCTATGAGATATTTGGTAGTTCTTATTCACACAAACACCCTTAAGTTTATAACCAACTCTCTCTAACTCATTACTTGATTTCAGGCAGCTCATTAAAACTTACGGGATCTTAGTTTATGTGTCTTTTAAACAGAGACAGGTAGAAGTTGTTTCAAGACTAAAACAGTAATTTTAAAATGCTTTGACTTCTTCAGAATAACAAAGTTGCTAAAAAGAATGAGTGTCATAATGTTGTTTTGCCTCTGCTGGCCTTCATCAACATTAGTAAAATCAAATTTATGCTTTTGCCTGTATTCAAAGATTCTCAATACGTAGTTTAGGAAGACTGGGAGAAATATTCCTGGAGTTTACTTGGTGTGGTTGAAAATTTCTAAAACCTTGCTTCACTCTATTATTTGGTAAGAGTAAACAAAAAATTAACCTGAGACACTAAGCAACCACATGTGTATGAGCAGATAAAAAAGCCTGTAGAAATTTTGTCCAATCTAACACTTCTATGAGTTTAGCTGGAATTACTCCATTTCCTTGACTTTATTCTTCAGCTGTAAGAAAACTAAGGGAGTGCTAAGCTTCAGTCACAAAATGATAACATCTTTTTAAGAGACCATTAGGTTTTTTGTATAAGTCCATGATATTTCTTTGTTCTTCATAAAATAAGATTAACAATATGGCTCAGTCTTATTCATTTTACACTGTAGATCCTTTAAAAAAAATCTGAAAGGCCCTCGAGCATGTTGGTAATGTGTTGTTTTTATGAAGTATTTTTACTCATTAATAGCTCTGATATGTTTTTAGGAAGCTAACCACAAAAGGTAACAAGTTCAATAAGATTTGAAAGACTTTGTATGCCAAAGTAATGCTAGTTCATAGGACACTTAATTAAAAATAAAACAAGGCAAGTTATTAGTTGGGAAATTTAAATCTTAGTAAAGTTTATTGATTTCACAGTCAGCTGTGTTTGGTTTTTTGTTACTTTTTCTCCTCTTTCTGCAGAAATACTGGACCAAACATGAAAGGTGTAAGAGTTATCTGATGATTCTGCATCTACCTGAAGCCTATTCTTCCTTCCATATGAGATGTGGTGTTGCTGTCTTTATGTAAATTATGTAACAGGGCCAACTCTGGTCTTCTATGGATCATGTAAAGAGCATCTCTAAAGGAAACTGGCCCTTCCAGAAGAATGGACTGAAATCCTACAGATCCTAGTTCAGCTGCTTGTTAGAATGTTCTGGAAGAGGGACTGAATCAGAAATGTGCATCTGATTCCTCAAAAGTTTTCCTTTTAACATTTGTTGACCAACTTTCTCTTTTACTAGAGGGTCATTGTAGGTACAAAAAGATTTCTCATTAACCTCTGAATATAAAAATTCATTAATTCTAAGTGCATATTTATTGTATATGCTACTTAAGGAATTTTTTTTCTTTTAATTTAAATGTACTTGTTAAATTCTCTGAGACTTCATCAGTCAAGGGATCCTCAGGTTTGTCTTTGACACTTTTGAACAAAGGGGTCTCTGAAGAAAAGAGATCAACAGGATTGTGACCAGACAAAAGAGAAAACAAATTACAAAGCTGGCTCAATTCCCACAACAACCTTTGGAAATTGTCAAGAAAATTTAATTCTAATTGGAGAAGTAAAAACAAATATTTAAGATAATTAAGAGAAAGTTGAAGTGTGAATCAGCTGGGAGGATTTTAGAATAAAGACACAAATTACAGTAACAAAAAATGGGTGCTACTTAATTGGTGAAAGGCAGGTTGAGAAAGCAGTCACAAACATGAAAAAGAGTGGAATAAAACTATACTCAATGAGAATACTTAAAAATGCTGCCAGGAAATGACTACATCTAGAGGTTCTTTCTTTTCAATGAGACTTTTATAGAAAAATACATTTTTCCTGCAGAAACATTCAACATTATAGCCAACAATTTATCCTTTACCCCAGCAAAAAACATATTCTGTACACAATGTTGGTGAAACTAATGAATTTTTTTTTAACTTTTAGAACAAGGTAAATAATTTGATTCAATTATTTAAACCTTTAAACTTTACATGAATTGAGTAAAATTTCAAGCAGCAAGGAAAGAATAAAAATCATTGCAACATGATGCCCCAGAAGGATGCCATTCCCTGAAATCTTGGTACTACTACTTATCTTCACAGAAAATTTAATTTACAAGTTGATAGTGAGGTAATGCCCATTCTTATTTCCAAGTGTGGTAATGTGACCAATAAGAATAAAATTTTATGATCAAAAATTTTCCAGCATTTGGTGGTTATTTATAGAATAACCAGCATCACCTTATTAAATGACTGGATAGTTTTCTACTTCAGTATGTTTTGATCACAGAAAAATTTACCTGCACAAATTCTGAGCTTGCAGTTATATTTTACTTCAGAGAAAAATATAAATGAAAATATATGTCGTGGTTTAATCCTAGCTGGGAACCAAGACCCACACAGCCACACACTCTACTGCGCCACTGTGGGGATGGGGGAGAATATCAGAAGAGCAAAAGGGACAAAAGTTAAGGATTGGAATAAAGACAGTTTAGTAGGTAAAGCAAAAACTGTACTTGCAAACAAAGTAAAACAAGGAAATCATTCACCACTTCCCAACAACAGGCTGTTGTCCATCAATTCCATCATGTGTAGCAGTGATTTGGGAAGACAAATATCATCACTCTGAACTTCCCACCCTTTTTAATTCTTCCCATCAGTTTATATACTGAGGATTATGCCATATAGTATGGAACATCCCTTTTGTCAGTTGGGGTCAGCTGTCCTGACTGTGTCCTCTTCCCAAAAAATTGTGCACCCCCCAGGCTCCTTGATGGTGGGATGTGGTAAAGGGGCAGAAAAGACCTTGACTATGTGTAGGCACTGCTCAGGGATAGCAAAAATATCTCTATATTATTAATGCTGTTTAAAACACAGCCCCATATCAGCTATTATGAGTGTATTGGGTTTGCATGGCCAGGTTGTCGTAGTGGAGGCTAAAGGGGTGACTTCTGTGAGAAGCTGCTGGAAGCTTCCTTCATGTCCTCATGACCTCTGTATAGACTCCTATTCACAGAACCATTTTTCCAGCTCTAAAATGCTTATTGTTATCATCGTAGACTCCAAGAGTAAAAGTGGTTTAGGGAGTTGGTCTTCACTTTGGTTTTTTTTGTTTGTTTGTTTTGTGGGGGTATTGTTTATTTGTTCGTTCTAATTTAAAATGAAATCTTTTAGAAATACACAAAGGCTTATAAATATTCCTTGCTGGACTTTCTCTGGATCTTTTTGCTATTAAAATTACCAAGGTCTAAGACTGAATGAAACTGCCAACTGAGGCTAGCAAACCTTATACTGATGACCTCCCACTGCTGTCCAAAGACTCTTCACTGGAATGCAGTACTCAGTGTCAGAGAGGCTGACTGTATGACTGGCTTATAACACCCATGCAGATCCTCTGCCATTTAGACCATGAAACCTGAATATTTTAAGTAGAGTCTGACTACAGTTCTGTATATTAAACATAATCTTTGCTATGACTTTTCTAGGTGAAGGGCCTCAGTTTGCAAAGCATACAGCTGCAGCGGCAGATACTTCTGTGAATGAGAGCTAAATGGAGCTCACAGAGGGGTTCCTGGAGACAGCGAAACAAGAGAATGAGCAGAGAACCCCACCAGGAGCCAGGAAATCTCCTGAGAAAGGCTATTGTGCCTTGAGCATTGCCAGGAACAGTCATGGAAGATTGAGATGGCTCTAGGGAACACTGCAATGGAGGTATGCAAACTGGCATCAATAGGGTGACAGTGGCTGTGCAGATGGTCACATGAGAAGGGCTGTTTACACTTTTTGTAGGATCACAGGCCAGGGAAGTGCTCTAGGTCTCTGCCAGCATAGTGAACACTCACCTCAGAGTTAAAACCATTGTTTCTGCATAGGAAGTTCATAAGATGTCTGATGCTTCCACCCAGATGGAACTGGTAAGGAAGGAGACTTGATGTACTGAGATAATGAATAGATGAAGTGGTTTCAGAAAATGCTCTTGTGGACACTACAGAGAATGAAGAGCCTTGGACCCTGGTGGCCAACAAAAGTAGGACTCTGCTTCAGTGCCAGACTCCAGAATTACAACCAAAAACAGATATGAAGCTTCAACAGCTGAAGACACCCATGGACAAGATCTGCAAGGACAAAATGTACAGGCAGTGAATACAGCACACAGTGAATACCACACAAAGAAATGATGAGTACTTGCAGTGGGTGACTCTGTCCTGGACACAAAATAAAATAATTTCATTCCATTTAAAGGGAAGGGAAGTGGTCAGAGTTGACCTAACTGTGAGCTCCTGAGTCTGCTCAAAACCAAAAGAGAAGCGTACCAGAGTTGGAAAGGACAAAAAGACCTGTTGAGAACTGCAAGGGCTTTTCAGGGTGTGCAGAGATAAAATTAGAAAAACAAAAGCTGAGCTCAAATTGAAATTGGCCAGAGATGTCAAAAGCCACAAGAAAAGGTTCTTCCAGTATTTAAACAACAAGCAGAAGGGAAATATTGGTCCACTGTTATACATCACAGGTTAATTATTCATCAACAATGCTGAAAAGACAGAGGTTCTCAATACTTTCTTCACCTCTGTTTTTTATCAGCTCTGTTGAACCCCATCCAGGCTGATGCAGACACAGACCCACCATCACTGAAGGAAGACTTGATATGTGAACTATTATAGAAGCAGGACTATTAGAAATCAATGGGCCCTGACAATATCCACTCACGGCTCTTGAGGTGGCTGACAAAATTGTGAAGCCAACCTCCCTAATCTTTGAGAAATGATGGGGATTGGGGGATATCCCAGAATATTGGAAGAAGACCAATGTCCGTGCCCCACAAGAAGAGCTTAAAGGAGGATCCAAGAAACTGTAGGCACATTGGTCTTACTTCTGTCCCTAAGAAGGTTATGGAATGAATTCTCCTGGGGGATATCACAAGTCAGGTCAAGCATGTGATTGGGAAAAGTTAGCATGGATTCACCAGAGGCAAATCATACTGAAAAACCACAATCTTCTATGACAAAGTAACCTGTTCTGTTTACGTGAGGCTAGTGGTGGACATTACCTACCAGGATTTCTCCAAGGTATTTTACCACAGCCTTCTCCTGGAATAACTGGTGAGTTGCAGGCTGGTCAAGTGGTCCATGAGGTGGGTGGGGAACTGGCTGACACACCCAGAGGATGATGGTAAGTAGCTCCTTTTCAAACTGGCAACCTGTTCCAAGGGAGGTCTCCAGGAATGGATATTGGGCCCAATGTTATCTAATATATTCGTAAGTGATCTGGAAGATGAGATCAAGTGTACCCTGATGGTGTTTGCAGATGTTACAAAACTCGGTGGGGAAGTGGGCACTTTCAAAGGGAGAGCCATCCTACAGAAAGACTTGGAGGGGCGGAAGAGTGGGCTGATAAGAACTTTATGAAGTTCAACAAGGATAAATATAAGGTCTTACACCCGGTAAAACATAATACAGCAGTGCAGCACAGTCTGGGTTCTACCCAGCTGGAGATCAGCTCTGTAGAAAGGGACCTGGGGATCCAAGCTCCATATGAGTGACCAGTGTGCCGCTTTAGTCAACAGGATGTTGGGCTACATCAACAAGGACATCATCACCAGAGATAAAGAAGTCATTATCCAACTCTACTCCATGATTTTCAGGCCACACTTGGAATATTGTGCTCAGTTTTGGTCCCCACCATAAAAAAAAAATATGTGAACAGGCTTTAGAAGATCTAGAGAATGACCACAAAGATGAGTAAAGGACTGGGAAGCTTGACAATATGAGGAAAAAGGCTGAGAGGACTTTGTTCAGCATTGAGACAAGAATGCTTAGGGGAGACCTTATCACCACGTTCCAGTATGTAAAGGGCAGCTACAAAGAAGATGGAAACTCCTTTTTTTATGAGAAGTCACAGGGAAAATATGAGAGGTAATGGGTGCAAGTTACTCCTGGGAAGATTCTGATTAAAAACAATAGGAAAACCTTTCACAATGAGAACAATCAGATATTGGAATAGTTTCCCAAGAGAAGTGGTGGATTTCCCAGCACCCGGCACTAAAGATTCAGCTTAAGAGAATGCTGGATCATCTTATCTAGACCATACTTTTGCCAAGAAAAGTTAGACCAGATGACACTTGAGGTGCCCTTCCAACCTAGTATTCTATGACTCCATGAATGCAAGACACCAGACACAGGTCTGCCACAAATTTGATCTTGTGCTCTGTTTCTCTGAAGCGCTTGCATTCTGAGTGCAGGCTACAGCCATCTCTCCGCACTCGTAGATTTTTCTGTACCTTCAGGCCCCTCATGCATGCTGAAATGGCTAACCCACCTAGTTTTAAAGCCTGCACTTGTCAGGACTTGAGTCCCTGGATTCTGCATTGGAAGTCTGCCTTTTTCACCACAGGACATCACTGAAGTTCAGCATTTGCTCTCTCAGCGGTAATGACAGGTTATTTTGTGACCAGGCTCCTCTCATTCAATTCATTCAAATCAATAGTATTTCAGAGAGGGCATAAAAGAAGAACAATTCCTGAAAGTTTTTGTATCACAGGCCCTGGATCTTATGGGAGGTTTTGGTCTCTCTGTTCCTTGCTGGAATGACAATGTGGTGGATGCAAGCACTCAAGCAGATTTCTGAAGATGACAGAAGTACACGGTAGACCAGCCCTGTGTGACAGACAGTTGGTTCTGCTGTTCACAGGCAAGGAATAACTGGCTGGGGAGATGGTAATCAATCACAGTTGTGGCTGTAGTGACCTTGAAGCAATGGAGCTCAGAATGGTAAGGGGAGTAACAAAAGCAAAGAGCAAGAATACTGACCCTGGACTTCAGGCAAGTATCCTAAAGTGTGTTCAGGAAACATCTTGGTGGGACCCTGTGCAAGCACTGTCTCAATGCAAAAAATGGGAGGTGGAAGTGGGATAAGCTACGGAAGGACAATTTTGAACCATTACCTAGGTATTTAGGGGAAGTGTTAGGAAAGCTAAAACTCACTGAGATGTGCTTGCAAGGAACATAAAAAGCAAAAAGAATATATTCTATGGTTACATTAGCAGCAAAACACTGAAAAGGAAATTGTGGGAGCATTGCCAAATGGGGCAGGTGATTTAGAGACAATGGATGCAAACTGAACTACATTACTCACTTTTGTTTCTTACACTTTAGCATCACTTTCCATCAATGGGGCCTCCCCGGTCTCCATGACTAATGAAAAATTTGAAGAAGGGAAAGAACTATTAGCAGTGGACGAGGATCAAGATTGATATGACCCACAAAAACCTCCATCTATACACGTTCATAGGTTAGGCTGCATCCCAGGATGTTAAGAAAACTAAACAATAGCCCTGCATGACTGCTTTGTGTTGTCTTTCACGGGTAATAGAGATTGAGGGAGATTCCTGATGACGAGAGAAAAACACTCATTTTCAAAAAGAATCAAAAAAGAAAATCTAGTGAACTACAGGCCATTGAATCTCACTTTGTCTGTGGGAAAATCATAAAGTAAGTCCTCATGGAGCACATCTCTAGGCATGTGAAGGAGAAAAAGAAGGTGACTGGGTTGTTAAGGGTAAATCTCACCTGACCAACCTGTTTGTCTCTGTGATAAAATGACTGAATTTATTCATGAAGGGAGAATGAGGGATGTCATTTATACAAATTTCAGCAAGACTTTCAACATAGCCTTCTCCCATGTTCTTGCACATGATTTAGAATACTAAAGGCTGGGTGAGTGAACAACCAATGGGTAAAACTCTTGTAGAATGATAGGACTCAAAAATAGAGGTTGTGGTCATATTGGAAACTGACAACAAAAAGAGTGCCAGAGAGGTCTAACCTGGGAACTGTTGTGTTTAACGTCTTTAACAACAGTCTGGAAAAAGGAGAGGAGTGTGCCTTCATCACCTTTGGAGATGCTACCAAACTGAGGATATTAGTCAATCTATTGCTTCACAGGCAGGGCTGCTGTATAGTAAGAATTGGCTGACAGGAATATTATGAATTTGAACAGGGCCAAATATCAAGACCTGCACATGGAAAGGAAGAATATCCTACCATAAGGGCTTGGGGCAGACTACCTGGTGAGCAGCTCTGTGAAAAAAGGCCCTGGGGCCTTATCAGACTGTTGGCTGAAAATGAACCCACAGCATGACCTGGCAGAAAATAAACCCAACAGCCTTCTGGGCTATATTAAGACAAGCAAAGCTAGTAGATCAAAGGGAGAGGTTTTCCTTGTCTTTTGGCTACTTATTAGGCAGCACCTAGAATACAGTGTCCAGTTTTGGTACCCCAAAATAAAACAGACATTAACAAGCTGTAGCAAGTTCATCAAAGAGCCACTAAAGTAGTTGGAAGTTGGGACTCTCTCCTGTTTAGCATGGAGAAGAAAAGTCTTCTTCAGGCTAAACTGCAGAAACTGAAAAGAACTGGATAAACTGAACAGATGCCCCTCCCAGGTCCTATCAGGAAGCTATAGAGAAGACAGAGCCAGGGTCTGCACAGGGGTGCCTGGAAGGTCAATAAGAGGCAAGGGGTGCAAGTTGAAATACAGTTCATGCCAACTATAAGGACAAACTCTTTCTGCAGAAGAAAGGGGTGAAAGCTTGGTTGCGAGCAGGTTAACCACAGAAGTTGTGCAGTCTCTGTACATTCCTAGAGGTTTTCAAAACCGAGCACTTAAAATCCCGAGCAACCTGGTCCGACCACAGAGGTTATGTTGTTTTGAGCAGGAAGTTCAACTAGAAATCTCCACAGACACCTTGCACTCTAAATTATCACAAAATATAAGCCTATGATCCCATGAACCTAACACAAGAAATTGCTTACATCGCTGTACATGTACATGAGTGTTCGTCATAGTCAATTTTCCTCCCCTTCAATATCCTAGTCTTTTTGAAATTCATATTGCCCTTTTTCAGGCCCTTTTGTCCTTTGTGTTTAACTAGACTGTGTTTAACTACACCCTTAGATTCTTTTTCTCCTTCTGGCATATCAAGCCATATAAGAAGAAAACATTGTTTCAACAATGTGGATTAGTTACCATCTCTACTGTTTTTAGTTCTTGCAGGAGGTCTATTTTATCTTACCATCTTAAGGGGGCTGCTAGCAATATAAAGTCCATAAAGATACATAAAATATTTGAAATTTTAAAATACAACACTGGCCAAATATAGCATAATGCTTTAGCTTCTCTCTCTAATCATTGACATTATCATTATGTACACCAACTCCTGCAAAGATAACCTGATCAAATGGGTGACCTGATTAAGCACTTCCTGATTGAACAGAGTGCTCCATATTAGCAAGCCTTCCGTCATGCTTCTGCATGATGGGGGAATGATCTAAAAAAAGCATATGAAAAGAACTGGAATAAACTTAATGTAGAGCTATGGAATATGAACTGTGTGCTTCCAGCTAAAAGAAGAGGAGCAGAAATAAAATTCTGCATGTAAGGAAAAAGTTTGGTTCACTTGCACATTGCAAAATCTTTTTCATGAGTGGCTCCACATAGAGCTTAATTATACAGTAGTTAATACTAAATATGAAATTGACTTGGGAAAGTGGAAGCAGATACTAATATCTTTGAAAACATGTTGAGAGATGGTATAGTTAAAGTTATGAGTGGATCAGGAGTTGTGAAAGGGCTGGAAGGAATATCCTCTAAGGAGCATCCATATAAGGACTCTAGATTTGTCACGTTTGGAGAAAAGGAGATTGAGAGATGAGACCTCATTGCTCACTACAGGTACCTGAGGAGGAGAGGTGGTGAAGGAGATGCTGAGCTTTTCTCCCTGGGATCCAGTGACAGGAATGGTTCAAATCTGCACCAGAGGAGTTTTGGACTAAATGTTAGGAAGCTCTTAATTTCTGAGAGGGTAGTCAAACACAGGATACCTAGAAAGATGATTTATACCATCTTATACAAGCCTGCCAGTGTTTAAAAAGTATTTGGACAATGCCCTTAACACCATGAATTAACTTTTGCTCAGCCCTGAGCTGGCCAGGCAGTTGAGCAAGAGGGTTGCTGTAGGTCCCTCCCAACTGAACGATTCTGGTGTAATCTAGTCTATTTTTTGTTTTGTCTGTCTTCATAATCAACTGGATTAAGCCTTCTGACCAGATTGCATTTTTCATGATGCACTATGGTTCTGCGATGCCAGTGAATCATTGAAGAGGCAGCTTGTTTGGGAACTGAGACCACAGGAGAAAATCCAGATACAGAGCAACTCAGACATGCCACCCATAAATCATTACAGCAGAAAGAGATTACTTCTTTCTGCTAAAACTGGAGATATTTCGGTTATTCACTGTAATGAAAATTAGTAATCCTCAAACCTCTCCTCCTACCCCTGCAAAGTGATTTTTTATTTTTATGTACTCAATTAATTGATTAGTGACCTCTGAGCTGGGCATGCAGTTAACACAATAAATAGAACTATGTTTTGAGCAATATACAGGTAGAGACAGTTTTGGTTCACTCTACTTTCTTTTTCCAGGAAAATTGTTTTCTAGCCTTTTCTGAGTCATTTGTACTGAGTTTTGCTTACTTTTTAAAGAGGCAGTGTGAGCAAATTAACACTTAGTGTTTATTAACCATTTAAAAATCTATGCGTGACTTGCACTATTTTTGCTGTTGTTCTTCTCAGCTGTAAACAGTAACAGACTCTTCACAGCACTTCACACAGGTTTTCAGGAAATTATGTTTCCTACAGCAACCATACTGAATATGCTGAGGTTTGGTCTGCACGTTGATTACGTTCACTGTGTCATGAAAATGCATGAACAGGTTGTCCTATTCTTTTGGCATGGGTATAGTGCATTGTGAGGGCATTGTGTGCAATGACACAATTTTCATGGCTTGAATCTCAAGGCCACGCAGATCACTAGTGTTAATTCTTAGGCACTTAGGACTCTACTGCATGCTAAAGAACAAAGAACAAGTGAGGGAAATTCTCTGCTTATTAACAGCTGTTAAAATCTAAATCTGTTCAAGGCTTATAGATGAAATCAACAATAATAGGCCAGCAATAGTTTCATGTATTTCAATCCATAAAGGGTGAAATCTGTTGCTTTATGAATATCAGCATTTAGCATTATGAATAGTTCACAGCATGCCCATCTGGGCCTAACATTCTCAATGTTTAAATATCATCCAGCAGTTATGAAACTGTCTGAAAATATCCTCCTGCTGATTCTATAAGTGCATTTATTTCTTGGTTCTTTTATTTATATATTTAAATATCAGTATTATGTCTCTAAATTATGGGTTATTAAACCTGGAAATATTTGGGAAGTGGCTTCTTTTTGAACACTGTTCCTCAGCTTCTTTCAGATTCATAAAACCAATGAGTTGTTTTTTAAGTCTGAGATTTTCAAAATGGTATGCATCCAGATTCCAGGTTTTTATCAGCTCAGGATATGTAGTAGCCACCTCTTAACCAGACCAAAATTAAATTAGGTTTCTAATTCAAATTTTTGAGATTGACAGGTTCTTAAAATCAGAAAAAGAAATTGTCATTATTTAGCCTGAATTTCTACACAACTGTCATTTAGTGATTGCACTTTAAGTGATAATACATCTCATAAAAAAAAAATAGTCTTGATTTTCATATTTTTAGCAATGAATTGCTGAGTGATCCTTGGCAAACTTTTCCAGTAGTTAGTTTCTCAACTTTAGAATATGCAAAATTTTTGTGATTTCAATTTCCAGACACTGAGATCTGGCATAATTTGTTTTCCTAGACTGAAAAACCTTCTTTTATCTCATAGCTGTTTCCTGCAGCAATACCAGGAGAGAAATTCACATGTAACTTAGTCTACATGCAAATCTAGATGCCAACCCTCCCTAGATTTCTTACTTTTTGAACAGAGCTTTCTGTGTGTCCCCTCCCAATTCCTTGGGTACTTGCTGGCAGGGTATTGCTCACAGTGTGAGAAACAGACAAAGCTTTAGCAGTGCACAAGCACTGCTCAACAACACCCCTGTGTTATCAACCTGTTTTGGTCAAAAATCCAAAACATAGCATAGGGGTATGAACTGCTAGGAAGAAAATTAACAGTCCCAGTCAAAACCAGTATATCTAGGAATTACAAGTGTTAATCAGATTATATTCTAACAGGTATATGTAGCAAGAGCATATGTTTTCCAAAAACCATGATGAATGACAAGCAGTAAAAGTGGCAACTGGGTGTGGCATCAAATAAAGTGCAGCTAGTAAAGTGCATAAAGAGCTATAGAATAAAAGATTTCTATATGTAAAATGTGAGATACTGTGAAACCAAAGAGAAGATGTTCCAATACATATCAAGTAAGAAGGCCAATAATGAATGATGTGAAGAGGACTGGGGAGCTTAATGTCCATTCTCATTCATTTTTATTAAAGAGGCCAGCTGTGATCAGATAGATAACACGACTACCATCAGTGGAGATAGGTCAAGAATTGGGAGGTAATAAAAAAATATTAGGTTAGAGATGACTTAGGTTAGATGACATCAACTCATTTGGGTATGACAGTAGTCATGTCAAGGAAAAGGATTCTACGCTTATATTTCTTGAGTCCATGTGGCATATCCCAACAACGTGGGCATCATAGCTGTTTACAGCAGCAGATTTAAGAATGTGTTAATTAGCGCTGCCCATGAATTAGGAGTAACTGCAAGTAAGTGCTGCCACATGAATTTGACCTTTAACAAAAACATCCTCAAATGAGTAACTATCTTGGTCAGAGTAGTAGCAACCTTCGTACAGGTGTTTAGATCTCTATTATTATATTTTCACTTAAATAGTTCCTGATGAGCCTAGTTGAAGATGGTAAGTATTCTTATAAAAAGTGAAGAATATTTTGTATTCTGTGGATACAAATTGTGGATAAAACTTTGGAATAACAAGTTTTTTATTTCTAAAATCCAAAACAGATTAGGAACAGTTTCTGTGCTGAGTTTGGTATTGTCCATTCCAGTCACATTATTGTGTGTAAGTATCATCTGTATAAAAGAGCTATCCGATTCACAGCTGAAAAGGGAACAACAGGAGGGGATTTGATCTTTAGCAGCTATATTATTGATCCAATTGATTTTAGAACAGCTTTCATAGCTTGGCAGAAGTCAGACAGTAATTTACTAGCATTCATAGAATGATACAATCTTTTTTAAGACAAATTCTTATTTCAAACTTTTAGGCAAAGGCCCCTGAACTAAAGTAGCATGGTTTCTTTCAGATACTGCTCCTGTAACATTTCCCTCTATCCACAGCATTTTCTTCTTCCCTTTTTTTCCTCCATGATTAGTTTATTACAATACCACCATGTCCTTTTCATTGCCCTTCTCTTCACCCAGTGCTTCCAGTGTTCCAGAATAAATCCTTCTTTTGTGCCCACACACGTTGCCAGATTTATGGAGATATCCATTTGTAAAGGTTAGCTACCTTTCAGCATATGTAGTGTTATGCTCAAAATCTTGTTAAGGGCAAAGAAGCAGTAAACCTTATATATAAATGAAGTCATGAATTTTTTTTCTTATTATGGAAATCTTAAGAATTTAGACATTATTAGTCTAGAGCTAATTGTTAAAGAAATAATAATTAAGTTAAAATTGTTTTATATGCACTTAATTTTTGCTCTTATTCCTGATGTTATTTTCATCATCAAACCACATTACACTCAAATGTGCTACATATGTTGCCTTTTCTGTATGTTTGGTAACATTTCTTTGTTCTCCTTATTACCCCTAAAACCAGTTTTGTCTAGCTCCATGTTTGCACCTCTATAACTGATTGTTGCTCAGTTGCTTATAGCTGTGCAATCCCCAGTGTTAAGGCTGTGCTCCATCTCTTACCATCCCAGTCCCACATTCCTCCATGCCACATCATAGATCTTCAGCTCTCAGACTTCTGCTCTCATACACAGTCTCTATACTACACAGAATAATTGTTTATTACTGTTATTGATATAAAACTACAATTGAACTACCCAAAGATAAAGTGTTAGAAGAAACTCTGCCATACTGGATCCAACAACCTGAGAGAGAAAAGGCTGCCAAAGTTCCGTGCCCCAAGGTCTAACTGTAACTAGGCAGAAAATGTATTCCCACTAGGCACATGCACACTGAGCACAGGTACACACCATGCATTTTTTGTATTTGGCCACAAAAATAACAGAGAGACACACAGACCACTCACACAAACATAGACAGCAGCAATCCTGCTCCCCTCTTGGCTGAGCTGGATGGAGATATGTTAGTAGGAATATATATCACATCACAGAATCACAGAATATAGTGAGTTGGAAGGAACTCACAAGGATCATTGAGTCCAACCCTTAGCCCTGCACAGAACAATCCCAAAGAGTCACACCATGTGTCTGAGAGTATCATCCAAACTCTTCTTAATCTCTGTCAGGCTTGGTGCTGTGACCACTTCTGTGGAAAGCCTGTTCCAGCACCCAACTGCCCTCTGGGTGAAGAACCTTTTTCTAATACCCAATCTAAACCTCCCCTGACACAACTTCAGGCCATACTCTTGGGTCCTATCACTGGGTGTCGTAGAGAATAGACCAGTGGCTGCCCCTCCTCTTCCCCTCAGGAGGAAGTTGTAACTGCAATGGGGTATCCTCTCAGTCTCCTCTTTTCCAGGCTGAACAGACCAAGTGACCTCAGCTGTTCCTCATACGGCTTCCCCTCAAGGCCCTTCGCCATCTTTGTTACCCGCCTTTGGATGCTCTCTAATAGCTTAATATCATTCTTTTATTGTGATTCCCAAACTGCATACAATATTCAAGATGAGGTCCTCCTGGTTGCCAGGGCACTGCTGACTCACATTCAACTTGCAGTTGACCAGGACCCCAGGTCCCTTTCCCTGGCACTGCTTTCAAGCATGTCATTCCCCAGTCTGTATGTACATTCTGGGGTTTCCCTATCCCAGGTGCAGGATCCAGCACTTTCTCTTGTTTATCTTCATACGATTGGTTGTTGCCAGTCCTTTAATTTTTAGAGGTCTCTCTACAGGGCCTCCCTGCCTCTGAGGGAGTCATCAGCTCCTCCCTGTTTTGTGTCATCTGCAAACTTTCTTAGTATCCCTTCCAGTCCTGTGTTCAAGTCATTTAAGAAGATGTTGAAGAGCACAGGGCCTAAGACAGAACCCTCTGGAACCCCACTAGAGAGCGGTCACCAGTCTGATGTCACCCCATTCACTATTACCCTCTGTGTTTGACCTGTGAGCTGATTGCTCACCCACTACATGATGTGTAAATATAGTGTGAGTCCCTCAAGCAACTGGCTTAATACACTCAGCCTGACCAGTTGCTGTCCTTGGATCCCAGTTTCACCAGTTGCTAACACCTGGACATACAAATCCCCAAGGTCACAGTACCATAGTCCTAACCCAGCTGCTGATGCAAAGCATCACACATACACACAGTGTTCACAATTCTCTGGTCTCATAGACAACCTGTGCTCTCACACTTAGGGAACTATAGGTGCTCTCTCACACACAAAGAGACACACAGACATTCACACGCCCCCTTGATCCCAGGCTGATTCACCTTCCTGCTGGCTCATTTTCACTAGTGGTCACACACTTGCTCACACACCTGCACTCACTCCAGTCGCTGACACCACAGACCCATAGACACACATGCACATGGAGTGAAGAGCCTCTTACTAGGAAATAACTGAAGGAATTTAACAAGGAGACAGGACAGACTGCAGTGATCAGGGCCAGGGTATGGCCAGAAAGTATACTGATCCGCCCCTGCTTACATGGGAATAGACTCTTCCCTCACCCCTCTGTTTCCCATACTTGTTTCCCCCAAAATCACCTAAACACTTCCCTTTTCTTGCTTTTTTTCCTCTCCTAAACATTCCTTAACAAATTTTGTATAATCCCAACATCCAGTTTTCCTACCTCTCATACTGTGTCCCATATCCCTTGGTAGAAACTCACCTTAGTTCAAAAGGTGCAATGGAGGTTTGGTCTCAGTAAGTCACCATGATGGGTTTCACACCAGGACTATGGGGCTAAGGCTTGGCTGGGAGGGGTATTTACAGGGTGTCCCTTTCTTTGAGTCCTTGATTTGGGTTCCTCAGCCCTCTGCCACAGTGCCCTTGTTCTCTGGGTTTTTAGAGATGAGTTTTTGATGCTGATGGCTCCCTGATGATGGGCCCGGGAGCAGCCTGGAAGCAACCAGGGTGGGTTTCCTGCCTGCCATTTTGCCTCTGTGTTCCTTTGTGGGTGTGCAGATTAGCTTGTATTGCATAACCTAACAAAAACACCAACTATTGTCACCTGATCAATTAATTGCCATCATAGCTAAACCAAGTGAAACAAAGATGAAAGTAGGTCAAGAAAAGCTCAGACACAGCAAGAGTGTCAGGCCTCAGTCCTTTGGGTGTACAAACCTTACAGCCTGCTACTATCAAAGGCTGTGCTGTATTACAGGGCTGTGTGGCTGCCATTTCCTGTTAGCTGGTATACCAGGTGACACTTCAGAGTCATTGTCTTTAGGCCACGTGAGGCACGGTGGCACATTTGGAAACTGTGTTGCCATATTTTCAAACTAGTTTGGTTAAATGTGGCTCAAGAATGTGTGGAAAATCTTAGGTAAAATTATACATCTCAACTGCTGGTTGGATGCCAATTTATTAAAAAAAAAATATATATCCTATTAGACCAATTTTATGAAATCTTGGGACATCACCTTGAAAATAATTAAAATAGTGGGTAATTTGCCGCTACGCTTAATGCATAACCTAATGATATTCAGTCACAATCATAGGCAGGGGCCACTTCTATTACTCCTATTTGCCTTTCCATCTCCAGGCAAGAAGTATCTGGCCAAAGCAGAAATTTTATTACTGGTATCAAAAGGAGCAACATTTCTACAGAGTTTAGGGAACACAAAGGTCTCAACTCAGGTTTCTGATTAGTAAGAGCAGTGAGAGGCAAGAAATTGGTTATAAAGAAAATCTGCTCTACTTTTCTGTTCCATATGTGGAAAAATATACTTCATTCTATGTTGTGGTAAAACGATGGGGGTGGGGAGAAGTCAAAAGGAAGAGTTTTCTCTTTTTCTTTATTGCTTCTGTGAAATTTCAATTATTCATTGCCCCTTGGAATACAAAATTGTAACTAAGCATAAGGGATACGAGCTGAATTATCTAAGAATCATTTGTTTTTGTTTTTTTTTAACTAAAAAGTCCCAGTGTTCGTTTATGATGATATTATGAGCTGCAGTGAGGTTCTTAAACATCATTAATCACTACATATGGCTACAAACCCATTAAATTTTTTAAGCACCTGTTTACTTATCAAATGCTCACATGGTAAGCTACCCTCTAGTTCACATAAGTACATTAGTTTTGGAACATATAATTAGCTTACAATAACTGTACTTGTGCTAATTACCAGTCCCCTGAAAGAAAGAAGTGGAACCTGTTGACTAGTGGGGGTGGCTAGAACTTGCAAACAGAGCTTCTGGACTGAGCAACAGGCTGGATGACTCGTAAAATGTTTGTCTTATTTCTGGTAAGCCTGACTGAATTCCACAATAAGTATCTAAGTGAAATAGCTTGATTTTCTCTGCCATCAATCATAAGAGAACACCATCACACATAATTTATCACAATTTGTCTCTTTTGAAGAGAGCTTTGGGATGAAAATATCATAAAGACCAAATTATTTCTCACTCAAATGTGTTGCACCGTATTTGAGAATGTGGTGTTAGACAGAAATTGCAACCTCTTGTCATATATCAAGTTTTATCAGTAAGAAGCTCTGCTAGAGCACACATAAGAGTGCTCACTTTACCACAAGTATTTGGTGGTAATACCATTTATTCCCAAAGTAATACCCTCACTGTTTGGGATGGTAGAGTTTGTTCATACTTGGTGAGAGGGTTCTTTCACTAAGAGATTTCTGTGCCATATATGCATCTCCGTAATACAGGAACAGAAAAATTCTTAACCTGTAAATCTATATATTTTTTGCTAGAGCTATGCATATTTCTATCATTTCTGAGTATAGCCTACAATTTTCTGGTTGCAGAAATCCAGATTAGGTCTGAAGAGCTGTATTCTAGTGACATACTACAGAAAGAATGCCATGTGAGCAGTCAGATGTTGTCTTGACAATACTGAATACTGATCAGCTTTTTTTCATAAATTATTTCCAAATTCTCTCTCTGTATACTATCATTGTAGATACTTGTATACAATCACATTGGAGAAAACACACTAAAACTACAAGTAGAACCTACTTGCAGTACCATACTGTGAACTAGAAATACAGTAACTTCCAAACGTATCTACCATAGCCATACCCCAATAGCAACCCAAACCATACTCCATTTATAAGCTTTGATTTGAATTTGATTAACTAAAAAGTAGAAAACTTCTGCAGTAAGTTTGTACTTTGTTTTCTCAAATAGCTTTTCATACCATAACATTCAGAAATTTGAAGACTGAGACAATGCTGGACAGTCATTTTGCTGAAGTTAATTAGCAGAAATTTCAATAATGGCAGCAAAACCTGGAATTTCTTCTAGGGCAGTATTTATCTACCCACTCTTGTCCTTATTTATCTAGATACCAGCTGCTCCCATTTAGTTTGGAATACAATCTAGATGATTGTCCAGATGCCATTTTGTTCTAAAGGACATGATAGGCAACATCATCAAAGAAGGTGAATTGTAAAAATCTCAAATGTCTGCTACAGATTTGGGAGTTGAAATGTGATTCTTCTCAGTCTAGTACTGCCTTTTACCAAAAGTTGACAGAAGTTTCCTGAAGTTGTACAAGTAGCTGACTGAAGTATGTACTGTTGAGGAGAATGTTTGAAGTGATAGATTGAGACAAAAGATAGCTGGTTAACCAAAATTACTTTCAAACACATCTCAAAAAGGACTAAGCTGTGTAGGAATACAAAAAATATTGACACCCTGAATATAAGAGATTCCTGTTTTAATCCTACAGGCATTGGGTTCTAGAGAATTTTTGTTAAGAAAGTTTTTAAGCTCAGAGAGAAGAAAAATAATTTATAAAGTCAAAGGGCAGTTGAATGGAAGCTTAATCCTTTATATATCCTCCGGTCTCCTCTAGGCATTCAACATTAAAAAGTACATTACTTTATATCCTTCACTGTCTTACTTTCAGACAGAATAAAATTTAGGGATTTGATTTGTGACTTATGCATTGACCCTAGTAAATCAAAGGCTATACCTTGCAGATAAAGCTTGTCCCTAAAATCCATGACAAAAAAAAAATGTTGTTTAATTATACGTATACCATAGTCTGACTTTGGAAAGTACTTGGAAGAGAAATCTCAACCCCTTAAATTGGTGTCAGTTCAACTAATGGGCCAGTTAATTAACTGATGGATGTGAATTACAGGCCTTCTCCTGAGGTAAAACAGATTAACTATACCACTTAATTGCCTAGTATGGATTAACACATTTTATTGGTGAGACTGCCCCTAAGTTTCCACAAAATTTCTTGGAGTGCCTTTCCATTGGAGGAATATGAACAGGTAAAAAAAAGGAACAAATAGGACATATAGTAATTCTTCTAAAATGTTAATGTGTTTCTCCTTTATACAACGTGATGTAAGAATAACAATTACTGCCAAATGTTAATCTAAATTTTTAATAATTTTTTTAAAGAAGAGAGGACTGACCTTTCAGAACCTCATAACCTGTTTGGAGATATTTCTAAAGTAAAAAGTATATTATCTGACACAAATGAGATATCAGAATTATAAGCCATGTTCTATGAAATTGATAATAATTCTACTTAAATTTCTTTGAACTGCAGCATTTTTGCTTTAGTATGCAAGATTCTGACCACTGCCTCCTTGTCCTGACTCCAAGATGCATTATTACATTTTAAAAATAAGTTTATTCTTGAATTGACAACAGTCTACCATATTTGTCATTGAGAGGAACATATATGATGTAGGCAGCTCCCTCTGTGAGCTGTATCGTGAGATGCAGATTGAGCTCTGGGTGGGACTCTGAGACAAGAGGCCCTAAAAAGCCAAAACTTTGCATAACAAAGGGCATGGAGACCTCTGGCACCAGCCAGGTGAATGGACAGTGGGAGACACAGAAGGAGATGAAGACTTGGGAGGAAGAATGAGACTTGTGCATGCTTGGACTGTGAGGGTATAAAAGCCCAGGTGTTCTTTTGCTGGGGGTCCCTCTTCGGAGGCACCAACTCAAGCTGTTTCTGTGTTACTGCACAGTGAATAAATGGCCTTTTGGAATGAGACGTCTGAGACCTTGCTGTGGGAAACCTGAGGTCGCACTATTAGGGAAATCCCCAGTCTGACCATCCATGAGACTCTGTCAGTCACACTTCCAACACCAGAGACTTTCACTGCTGGGACTGGAGCCCCTTCACAGCAGCGGCTCCAGTGACCAATGAGTGCCTCACTTGACTCACAACACACCCCACTCACACACAGTCAGACCAATCCTGCTTGTTGTGTATTGAATGCAGAAAGTCCAGATTAATATCTTCAGTGTAGATTTCAACCAAATATCTCCTTAGTCCTTCTCATTTAAGAATTTTGTGACTGGTACGATATTCATGTTAAATTCAATGAACGTGTATTGTTAAACCTTTTGTGGAGAGATTGCCAAATATAAGTCAGAATTTAAAAAGTTGTTTTAAAAAAGCTTCTTGTCTTCTAGTTTCAAGATAACCTTAATGTAAATCAATCTGTAGGGCCTTGGTTGAATTTATAACAAAGCAGCCTAAAATAATGTCACTAAGACAAGTTAAATAATAACTCTTTTAACTGGCTTTAAAAAATCCCTGGTCTTTGCTATCAGAAAGAAACAGCTTCCCTCAAGATTGTTAATGATTTAAATTTTACATGGCCTTTAAAGATTACTCTACAAAATTATCAAGCTTGCTCCAGCAAGAGTTTTCCTGTGAACTGATACCTGATAATCTCTTTGACTATGAAAAAGAGCCTTTAGAATTTAGGCTTATATTTGGTGGACTTTAGAGTTCAAACCTGATCACACAATTTAATTACAGATGACAGCATTAGCAGATCTGCATGGCAGACTTTTAAGGAAATTTTAAATATATAGCATATCATTACAAGTGGTTGGAACATTTTCACCTGTATGACATTTTGGCAAAAAGCACTGGTGAAAGCCCTAGCGTTCCATAAAGACATAACTGTTTCCATGCAAATTTCACCTGGAAAGTTTTTCTTTCAAGAAAGAACACTTTGTTGAGAAGAGTGGGAATACCTTAGTATTTGGAGTACACTGTTGAATGTTAAGAGTATAGATTTACACCTCTGCATTGAGATTGAAAAGCTCTGATGTGTCATAAATACAGCAGTGACCTACAGTAGGGATCAATGTCCTACTACCTGAGCAATCAGGTTTCAAAACCTGATGCTTGTAAACAGTAATAAAAGGACGCATATTAAAAAAAGTCTCTAATTTAGATAGATTTTTTTTTCTAAAATGTTGTGAATTGTAATCATTCTGTTTGTTTGAGAGTTTGGTATTTTTTTTAATGAAGAGCTGTCAAACAGACACCAGGTGTAAATGATTGATGAGATCTCAGATCCTCAAATACTACAATGTTTCTACACTAAGAATTATTGTAAGTAATGAGTGTAAAAACATATGTAAAATTTAGCTTGCTTTGTCACCCTTTTCCAATTTAGCTGCACCAAATCTAATAAACCAAAATTACAACTCTTCCACAGCTGATTGAATAAAATGTTCATGTAATGAAAAAGTGTCCATTCTTGTGCTGATTAAAGTCAATGAAAGGTTTTAAGTCAAGACCATAAAATTAATGGAGAATGTGTTTTTCAAAGTGCAGAGTTACCAATAAACGTAAATGCAAATGCTGTCTCTGAAGTATGTGACTCATATGATTCCAAAATACATTTTTTAAAAAAAATGTCTTTTTACAACGTTTTTCCAGGCTTCTTGATATGAGAAGACAGAAGATACAGTCCCTCCTGCAGAGAGTTTATGATTAAGTAGAGCAAATAGATAAAGTATCGTAACACAGAAAGAAAATGCTCAGGGGTCCTGAGTCATCCCACCTATCTTCAGGCATTGCACTTAAAAGCATATGTAATGGATGCTCCCCGTATACTCAGTAAGGAGAAAGAGGACTCTCCAGGGGGAGATTCAGATCAAAGCAAAGGTATTTTTCTCTAGGGGTGCCTCTCTTTCTCATCAGTATCATAAGTAAAGAACCTGTGGCAAAGAAGAGCCTAATTTAGGAATGTCTGCAGGTGCCTGAAGTCAGAGAGGATGAAGTTGATCCACGATAGGAGATAATGGATATTCAGCCAGACAAAAGTCCTAGCTGTACAGATGGAAATAAAGTCATGGTTCATGCTGCAACTTAGAATATCACATTTTTTACAAATACTATGAGTAGGTAAATGTCACAAAGCTGTCCAGTTTTAAAGAGGACATGACCAGTATGAAAACATATGCAAACGTATGTCCTACTTCACAGCAAGTTGTAGTCTTACTGCTGGTTCAACAAGTCCAAGTGCAAAATGCTGAGAAGGACTTGGGGGTTCTGGTGGATGAAAGGCTGGACATGAGTGTTATGCTCTAGATTAAGCTATAAGCTACCCACAGCAGTTACATTTTTATTTAAGACTTTTTAAAAGCCTTTTGGTGCATTATAACCTCTAATTAATTTCTAGTCACAAACTCTAAGAGAAATTCTTTTTAATTTAGACAGTAAAATAAGATATTTTGGCAAAGGCTTTTATGGGAGTAAAATACAACCAAGAAAAGCATTTTACTAAAACATTCAGCACCAAAAAAAAAAAAAAAAAAAAAATCCACAGAAAACATCCACTAAAATCAATCAATACATTAGCTTTAGTAAAACACAATTCATTGGTTTTAAGTTAACCACAAGAGAAGGAAAAGAGTAACATTAAAAAATAGATTAGAAGGAGTAAAGAAAGAGAGAAGGAGAGAGAGAAAGGAGATAATGGTTATCGACAAGATTTGATACCAGCTGGAGAGGGAGAAGAGAGAAGGAGGGCTGACATGGAGTCTCATTTATTTATAGAGTTCAGTTTTCCCTCCCAGGCAAGATATCTGGTCAATGCCTTCCAGGCCAGAGTGACTTGTGCTGTAGCCAGTCACAGGCTGCAGTGGTGTGGTGTGGGTGGGCAACCAGGCAGGTCTGCCTTGACTGATAGCCCAGCTACACAGTCCTCAGCTCTGCCCTGTGCCCTCAGCACACACCTTATGTGTAGGTCTTACTGTGTTCCTGCAGGTCCAGGCCCAGCCCTTCCCGACATGCACACACACACAATGAGTTAGTTCTGACCCATATCAATAATTCACTGAGATTCAGATCCAGGATCTCACAGTGAGCCAACAGTGCGCTCTCACAGCTCAGAAAATCAACTGTACCCTGGGCTGCATCAAAAGCAGCGTGGTCAGCAGGTGGAGGGAGGTGATTCTGGCCTCTGCTCCCATGAGATCCCACCTGGAGAACTGCATCGAAGTCCAGAGCCGTCAATACAAGAAGGACATAGACATGTTAGTGTCGGTCTAAAGGAGGGCCATGAAGACAAACACAGGGCTGGAGCATCTCTCCTGGAAAGACAAAATTAGAGAGCTGGGGTTTTCCAGACTGGAGAAGGCTCCAGAGAGACCTCATTGCAGCCTTTCACTCTTTAAAGGTCGCTTATAAAAAAGAGGGAGAGCAAATTTTTACCAGGGCATATAATGATAGGACAAGGGGGAATGAGAGATTTAAATTAGATGTTTGGAAGAAATTCTTGTCTCAAAGATTAGTGACACTAGAAGCTGTCTAGAGGAGTTGTGGATGTTTCATCCCTGGAAGTATGCAAGCCCAGAGAGGACATGGCTTAGAGAAACCTGGCCTAGTAGAAGGTATCCCTGCCCATGGCAGTGGGGTTAGAACTAGATGATCTTTAATGTCCCTTCCAACACAAACCATTCTGTGATTCTATGATTCTATGATATTACTTGGGGACATGAAAAATCATAAGCTTCTGTAACATTGTTTCATTAAAAATCTTTTTCCAAGTGGATGACAATATCCCCAGAACCCATGTGAAGGAAGAGGAGAGACTGTGATTGTTGCTGCCCTTTCCTTCTCCTCAAAGCTCGGGTTTCTACCTTTCAATGAATTACTGGACATATGTGGTTGCTATACTTTTCTCCAAATTATTTACCTTTTCTCTTGCTTCTATCTCTCTGTTCCATATGATTTATTGTGTCACTGGCTCCCCTGTACTGAAAATGCCACTAGAACCATCCTAATTAAAGGACTGAGTCATGAACAGAAAAACAAAACGGAAAATGAAGATTTCAGCCCAACATCCATAAACATTGTGGACAGGCAATTCCTCTACAAATATTTATACCATCACTCCCTGCACTTTCAAGAAATAATTATTTCTCCTACTTTTGAAGAATTGTTCTTTCTTAGAAACAAATTATCCTCAGGTGTTAATTAATGAGATAATGCTAAAGATGGATTTTTTTTTCCTGTAGGTTTTTAAAATTATTTTGAATTTAATTTTTATTTAAAATTATTTTAAAATATTTTGAATACAAAGAGATTTGGGATGTTTCTTCTTTTAAAACTTATATTTTAATGCTCTACTGATTAATGATTTTCACTAGCCTTTAAATAAAATAAAGACTCTGTATACTTTTCTCTTTAACCTGTGTGAATACGCACACACATATACAAATATATATACATCTATATTACACCAATAGCTAGACAGAAAGCAGGTATAATATTCATATAATGAAATAATACATGGAAATGTGTATTACTTTAGAAAAACCAGCTTATAGAAAATAATCTTCTGATTCTTTTTATGTCTTAATTTTATTAACATCCCTTACCTTTACCTGTGCATGATGGTGTGTTCTTACTGTGAAATATATTCAGGACAATATATCACTTAAATATGAAGACTATGTAGATAATTGATTTTATGTGGTCATGGTGAGATGGACTCAAACAGAGTCCATCAAACAGAGCGTTCTGTTTTGTAGCTGCAGAAATATATTCATGCTAATTTTTTTTATCTCAAAATACTTTCAGGTAAAACTTGCAGCTGCCTCTTATTGCTTAAATTACGCAGAAAGATTATGGTAGATTGTGCAGTTTTCTCTCCTGCTTTCAAGTAGCATAAGCATATGCTTAATGCAAGCAACTAGTCAAACAGAAGAAAAAAATGATAAATCTTCATTGGATTAGGAAACATATTTTAGTTTTCTACACTGCTTTCTTTTTTTTATTTTCAACCAATTGTACACCCTCATGTTTTGTCTATGGATGATAGTCTTGGGGGACAAAAATTATAGTCTACCCATGCATAAAGTATTTGGTGACTGCCAAGTGAACGAGGCAATGTTACCTTTTTGGAATTTTACTTCCCACACAAAAGGGGAAGAAGAGAACTGACACCTCTACAGAGAAGAACATGGAGAAAGGTAGGAACTAGATGGGGAAAAGAACAAGGAAGAAAGAGGAAGACTATTGCAAAACAGAAGACTATAGAAGGTTCTGAAAAACACAGGTGAAACCTGACAAATGTAAGTTATTCGAAGACACAGTAGTAGATCCTGTCTGTGTTTGATTTATCCAAACCAAACATTAAAATGAGAAAAACTCTTTCTAAAACTTTGTCCCCACATTAAAATTCTTCTGACAAAGGGATGGAAGCTTCTGTTTACAATAATCTCCTGTAGAAAATGAGAGCACTGAGACCATTTCCTTTCTCCATCTTTAAGAAAGACGATTCCAGCATCCTGTGTCCATTTTTGCCGGTTTTGCACTATTTTAGTTCTATACATCTACCAATTGCCAGAAGGAAGGATAATGGTTGAGATGATCTTAAAATTTCCCCTTATTCTGCTGCCTTCCACTGAAAAGCCCGAATAATTGCATTTAAGGAAATACTTGATAGAAATTAATTTGATTCTATTGATAGAATAAGCTTGAGCCTATTTGTCTGACCTGGCTTAAAACTCAATACAAGAAATACAACATTTATCCCCTAAAATGGTATTTTACTTGTCATTTCTTAAATATAACCCATAGCTGAAGATTTCTTGTCTGCCTGTCTTCATTTAACAGACTATGCCCTCTGTTTATGGCTTTACAAAATGTAGGAACTTGTTGAGTGAATTTATATGTGAGATAAATCCTGATAAATTGATCCATAATACTTAGCTGATTTGGTTTTAGTTGCTAAAAACATTACCATAATTTAATACTTTGGCACTGTAATGATGTTTGGCTCTAAGAATAGTTTCCTTGTAGAGTAATAGGATTTCCACGAGATCTGTGCTGTGTAAGCTCTAAGTTCTTCCTGCTGGAGTAATCCTGTGAGGAGATTTTGGCCTATTTAGGAGACTGGTTCAGAGTCCCTTGGGAAGAAGTGCTGAAGGTGAGAGGAGTCCAGGAAGGTTTGACAATTTTCAAGAAGGAAACCTAAAAGGTGCAAGAGCAGGCTATACCTCTGTGCCAAAAGACACTCCAGCAGGGAAGAAGACCAGCCTGGCTTAACAAAGAGTTTTGGCTGAAACTCAGAAAAAAAAGGAGGGTCTAACACCTTTAGAAGAAGGAGCAGGCAACTCAGGAGTACCAGGATGTTATGAGTTTGTACAGGGAGAAAACAAAAAGGACCAAAGTCCAACTAGAACTTACTCTGACACTGTCATAAAAGATAATAAAAGAGTTATATAAATGTGTTAGCAACAAAATGAGGGCTAAGAAGGATCTTCACCCTTTATTGGATGTGGGGGTGAAGGAAGTGACAAAGGATGAGGAAAAGGCTGAGGTACATAATGCCTTCTTAGTTTAAAATAGCAAGACCAGTTGTTCTACTGTGTGTACCCAGCTATTAGAGCTGGAAGAGATAGATGAGAAGCAGAATAAAACCTCCATAACCTAAGGAGAAAAGGTCAGTGACCTGCTATGTCACTTAGACATACACAATTCTATGGAGCCAGATGGAATCCACCCAAGGCTTGGGGAAGAGAGGCTGGAAAGCTGGTGTGAAAGAACCTGGAGGTGCTGGTCGACAGCCAGTTGAACATGATCCAACAGTGCGTCCAGGTGGCCAAGAAGGCTGATGACATCCTGGCTTGTATCAACAATAGTGTGGCCAGAGGACTGCAGAAGTGACTGCCTCTCTGTAGTCAGCTCTTGTGAGGCTGCACCTCAAATCCTGTGTTCAGTTTTGGCCCCCTCACAACAGGAAAGACATTGAGGTGCTGGAACATGTCCAGAGAAGGACAATGAAGCTGGTGAAGGTTGTGGAGCACAAGTCTGACAAGGAGTGGCTGAGGAAGCCGGGGGTGATTAGTCTGGGGAAGAGGACGTTCAGCGGGACTTTATTGTTCTCTACAAATACCTGAAAGGTGAGGGTTGCTCTCTTTTGCCAAGTGATAAGAGATGGGACAAGTTCTGACAAGGGAAGTTTAGACTGGATATTAGGAAAAATTTCTTCGCTGAAAGAATTGTTAAATGTTGGAAAAGGCTTCCCAGGAAAGTCCTGATCTTTTAACTATCTCCAAGTTATGATCCTTGGAGATAGTTAAAAGATATGTGGATGTGGCACTTAGGGACATAGTTTATTGGTGCATTTGGCCATGCCATGTTAATGGTTGGTCTTGATCTTAAAGTTCTTTTTTAACCTAAATGATTCTACGGTTCTACGGTTCAATAGATAGATAGATAGATAGATAAAGGCACACTGACATTTCAGAAAAAGCTTGTCTTAAAGCTCCTAATGTAATCTGTGGCTGAAAAAAATAGTATTACTAAAATGAAATATTTTCAAACCATTTCTTCTGTCCCTGTGGACACAGACATTGACTGAAATATGCATAGCCACTTGTTCTGAAAGGGTAGGAGAACCATCTGCTCACAGTGAAACTGTGGTACAAACTTCTGTTTCTAACACTATTAGAGTAGGAAATTAATATGAAATTCAAGTGGACACCCCACATACATGAACACATCTTTTATTGGTGCCCCAGGGTCTACTTTCACATTTTTTCAATCAGCTGTTCACCTGCAAAGTGGTTTGTATAGAGTTCAAGCTTTTTCAGATGCTAATATTTTTGAGAGACTGAACAAATAACAGTGGGTTTGAAATTCAGATTATACACAGTAAAATCACATGGTTGAAAGGAGTCATAATTTGTGACCATGTAACTAATGATTATACAGGAATAAAATATCAGTGTTATGGATAGAATTCATACTGACCCTGCTATGTGTACACAATATGTGTTCTCCTGACATGACATTTCAGGGATGTGTTTGCATTTTAACAACATTGTGAAATGTCACCATAACATGATGTGAAGTTATTCCACAGAGAAATGATTTAGCAGAATAGTAACAAAAGTAAAAGTAAAGGATAGTCACAAAAATGCTTGGCAAACCTGTAATCTCCAGAGGCCAGCCTCCAGCAGTTCTGCAGTACTCTAAACAATACCATAAATAAAAGTAATTATCCAAACGATGTTATAAAGCTAAGTTAAACATTGCCTTGTGTAGAAGTCGCATGCAATTAAATGGGGAGGAAAAAGGGAAAAACCTGTAGAATCATGTAAGAAGAAAATAACGAATTTTACTCCATTTTGTAGGATATTATTCTTTATTAAAATTTCTACTACAATACAAGAATTATATACAAGGCTGACAATTTTCTTTCAAAAACCAAATTAATTTTTTTAAGAGCATGTAATTTTTTCTGTAGGGGGACTCTGTGTTGCTGTCTGATCATAAAATACACAACAGTATTTTTATGACAGCTAATTGATTCAAACTAAAACCACAGCAAAGACAAAGACATTCACAAAAGCTCACAGGTTAACTACATTTTCTGACTTCTCTGAAAATAACAGACTGCCCTACTTGACATATATTTTATGCTAAGTAAGAAGAGGTGACTCATATCACATGTTTTCTCATAGTGAGAACATGCTCTGTAAGGTTTCTGATTTGGTTTAGTCCTTCATCTGTTACTTGAGAAGTGTCACAATGGTGAAAAATAACAGGAATAATTCCTTTGTTGGTGGGACTATTTGGCAGTGTAATAGGCTGGTGAACACTATGATCTTTCCCCTTTTAGTTTCATACTGGAGACAGGGATGGAGGGGTGTCTTTCCTGGTGTCTGTCATTGCTACTATGTAGTTTCTCTAAAGACTCCAAGGTCTGGCACAAACAAGATGTGTATTTCCTGAGACTAATAAAATTTGCTGGTCCAAAGTTGCCATTTTTGGTAAAGGATATTCTTTAGTTATCTATTTCCATGTATAAAATAAAAGTTAGTGAAAATACACCTGCAAATACTTCTGTATGTCTCTATTGTCTTGAAGTTGTCTTCAAATAATGCACTTGGAGACTGAAATACCAGTAATTTTTCCTGCTTTACTGTCTTCATACTTCAAATTTCTTTTGAGGATTACATAGATTTCTTTGCTGTAACAGTTTCCATCACTTATCCTTAAAAACAAACTGTATTCATCTTGGTTTGTGTTGATACACTTTTCCTTTTTTTTCCTGTTTAAATCCAGCCATCACTGAACCCCGGTATATCTAATCTTTCTCTTCTCTTTGTAGCTCTTCAGACCTTGAATTGAACTGAATGGAACAGACAAATTTCTTGTAGGCCTGATTCCCTTAGATACAAAAAACCATGAGCTTGTCTTGATGAGAAATACTGGTGTACACATGAGCATTGTTTTTCTAAGCACCTCCAATGCCGGTGTAGTTTAAGAACAGCTTAACCTCTCTCATAAGCAAAGTGCAACACCTCAGATTTATGTGATCACAGATAAAAAGGGGATGCTAACAACATAACTGCTCCATGTCTGCCTCAAACCACAACAGTTTTCTGTTCCTGTAGGATGGATGGTTGGATGGCAAATGAAACAGCTCCTCATTACTCCCTGGGAGCCCCTGGTGGTCTAGTGGTTAAGGACACGGCACTGTAACTGCCGAGGCCCGGGTTCGATTCCCGGTCGGGGAAACTCCCCGGGCAGGCGGAGCCCGTTAGCCTTGTAAGGCGATCCACCTACGTNCGTAGTATGATATAACGAATATTCAGGAGCTACTTCCTAAAATGTTCAGCAAATCTTGGTATAGGAACTGACTCCATGAGAGAAGTAGGATGAATGGCTGTCCAGTTTAAATCTACTGTCACATATGTATACAAACTTCAAGGATTCACTGTGGTTGTGCATACTTTATTAAAGTTTACTTTTGTGCCAGATGAAGACCTACAGCGTCTGTTAAGAAGACACATTCTGTGTGGCACAAGACACTACATTTAGATAGGGATGTCAATAACAAAATGCCATGTTTCCTATGATGGTTTTTCTTTTTTGTTTATTTTGAAACAAATGAAATGTGTTGACTTTATATCCGGTTAGTTTGGATTGCATTATTACTTTGGTTTTGGCTTCTTTTCCCTGCCAGCAGGGATATCGATTGTGATAGCAGCCTAAGTAATAATTATTGGTATTTTTGAGAGCTATTAAACAGTTAGTGTCTGCCAAGAGTTACCACGCACTGGTATCTTAGATACCAGAGCAATTTGACTGCACTTTGCATAGTATATCTCTCTGGGATTTTATGATGTGGTAACAGTTGGCAATTTGTGACTTACTAATAGCGACAACTGGGTGTATGAAACCATAAGTACAGTTAGTAAGAGCATGCCTATAACACATTATTCCAGTAATAAGAAATGAAGACAGCTGTGCACTGATGAAGAATTTTAAAAAACAATTAAAAATATGGAAGGTGACTTCTATGATAAAAATATAACTGGTACTAAAAAATAAAGACAGTGTAATATTTTGTGAGGCTTGAAAACCATTGTTTACAAGAGTAATTGAGAATGTATGCCAGGTATGGTCTTTATTATAAACATGGTTGAATAAATATTTTTTCATTAATAGTTCACTTTCCAAGTAATCAGATTTTGGTCATCCAGTACCCCGGGGGAGATTTCTTAATATGCAAAGTACAAGTGGGGACATAGTAAAAGAGTGGTGCTGGTGAGAACCAGAGAAGTAACATTAAACCCCTAAGAATGGAATCATCTCATTCAAGTTCCTTCTTTTATCACAGAAGCAGGATTGTTTTGCTTAGGTAAGCAAAGATTTCTGCAAAATCATAAGTAGGGAGGATCAGCCAACGACATAGATGAACACATGAGCTCTCCTAGTATTTGTCATAAACCCAAATTGCTAAAAGTCAAAATGTGATCCAGGGGTTACACAACAATTAGGATTGAAACGCACATGAAAAAATATTAATTACCTATTTTTTAAAATCAATCTGAGCTGGTCACTCTGAGGATTTTTTCTTGGCGTTTAAAACACGAAGCAGTTCTTCATGTAATTTCTTACAATATACAACACTGAGTAAGACTATGATCTCAAAATGCGGACAATATGCAGCTACAGGGAAGAAAAGACAAAGGTAAAATTAACCCATCTTTATATTCTCCTGGGATTTTTTTTGGTCTGTTGTAAAGGACAGGGCGTATTTTAGTCTAATTTAGACCTTCTGGCTTTCCTGAATCCATTGTCTTGTGGAATTTTAAATTCATCAGTCATGCCCAGAATTTTCATAAGGATTTGTGTTGCAAACATCATCCTGTAACCAAAATTTCT
The DNA here is from genome assembly GCA_013397135.1 of Pachyramphus minor. NCBI lineage: Eukaryota > Metazoa > Chordata > Aves > Passeriformes > Tyrannidae > Pachyramphus > Pachyramphus minor. Next base: position 283,015 of record VYXB01005415.1, read on the forward strand.
AGAAAGTCTGAGGAAAGCAATCTGCTGCTTTACCCTTCATTTACTTATGGGAAAATTCTCACAGAGGCAAGGCAGACTTTCTCAGGATTCATTTCTACCAAACCAGGAATTAAACAGGAACTCCTTTTGCCAGTGAACTTTCCAAATCATGTGTGAAAATAGTGCCAGTTAAATATGAAAATTTTTGAAAGTCTGATATGGCAACATACTGCATTTTATTTCCATCTAGTTGTTTTTCTGCGTTGGATTACTTATATAAAATCTGGTCACATATATTCTGTGATCTCAGTAAACACTTCATTAAATTTATCCGTTACAGAGTACAACATTAAATTGGGATTATTTTGCACTACTTAGTAGCTTTGTTAGGAAAATGATATGAACTATTTTAGGTCAAGGTTGAAGGTATCCACAAATGATGGTGGATAATCTTATTAGGTATTCTGGTCACTGGTCCTGTTCCATTTTTGATAACCTTAAAGAGTTTGCCACATAAGCCTAAACACACTCTGTGAAGGAAAAAATGCATGCTGCATTACTGAATATTTTGTCTGCTTGGGCCAAGCAGGCCATATATATATATATATATATAATGATCCTACTAAAACTAAGTTTTAAAAACAATGTTATAAACCACTCAAATTCATATTCTATTTTTTATGAAAATACTGATATGTTTCTAACAATGTGAGACTGAATCAAGATGGACAGCTGAAAAAAAAGGCACAGAAAGAAAGAAAAACTAGTAAGGGAGGAGTACTAACTAAAGTTAGGTCTCTGAGTTGCTTCTAAAGAGGCAATTAAGTATATAAAGTCAGGGATTCAAAAGTCTGCTCTTTCCATATGAGCTGTTTGACATGCAGAACCCCATGTTGGAGTCAGAGAGTCTATGCACAATACACAGAAAACTTTATAGGTGACAGAGAAATGAGGCTGTTAAAAGGGGATCTGCTTACAGCCATCCAGCAGGAACATGCCGAGGACAGGATGGAGTCTTAACTGTTGTTCATCTTTGTGGCTTACTTGTCTAATAGTTGCATCTCCTTCTGATCCCTCTTTTAAAGGAATGCAGCTGAGCTTTTTTTTTCCTTCTGAAAGCTCAGATGGGCCTACCATTCTAAAACACAACAGCCAGTGAGTGGAGTTTGTACTTTATACTTTATCGGTGGAAACAGTACACCAAAATTGGTGACATCAAAGTTCATTTCCCGCTTCAGTTTGTACAAATTGAAGACAACACTCCCTAGTGTTGTCCCCAGCAGGCTACCCACAACCCCAACATGGTGAGTCAGCAGCTGTCTTCGGAGCTGTTGAGCTCTGCAGAGAAGTAAGCACAACTTGTCCAGTAAAAGAGGAAAACTGAAAATAGTGACAACATTGTTCTCATATTATAGAAAGCAAACAGGAAAAGATAGTCCTGAGTCTAGATGCTGCTGTTAGGTCTGTTTTGTTCACATTTTACCCAATGATTATCTCAAATGACTTTCATGAAGTCCTAGTTCCATTTCTCAGTGCTCAGGGAAGATAATTTTATTTTTCATGAGTGCTGTTATAAATGTCAACAAATAAATTGTTAAATTTGAGAGACGTATGAGAGATGAAACAAATAGCTATGATGGTTTTTCTAGAGTGATCTACACAAGTGTAATTGGCTCTGTGTGTCTGACTGACAAGATGCACTGCTGCCTCTGACAATATTTTGAAAAGTTCATGAAATTCTGTTATTACAGAACTTGCTTAGAGAGGCAAGTACAGTATCTCAGTGATATTGTAGCACATAACATAGACAAAGGAAAAATCAAGAATATATTCTTACACTTCTTCTAAAATACTTTATTCTTTTCCAATCCATTCAAGAAATGCAGTAGCTTTGCAGATATTTATATAGTGTAGGAAGAACAGAAATCCCAAAACACATTCCAATTATGAATATATGATTTATATTTTATGGGAAAAAAGAGTTATTTCCCCAAGCACATTGTTTTATTTTATCTGTGTGCTTCCTTTAATCCTGTCAATACCCCAGCATGCAGCTGCTTTCCTCTCATAGATTTTTTGGAAGATAATAGAAATAAGCATGCATGGTAGATAGAACTATTCATGGGTAACATTAAAATACCTGCTGTTCATCAACATTTCTGCTTGCTAATTAACTGGAAAAATTTGGCATGATAATATTTCTAGTTTTCAATTGAAATATGGAGCATATTAGCATAAAAACTAAAAATAACTTCTTAGTTAAAGATATAATGAAATGCTAGATTTACATTTATGTTCTAAGGTGTACAAAATGTGTACTTATTATTCAAGGCTCGAAGGAATATTTTAATATCTATATAATTTAAGGTATTAAAATTTTCAGCAAGTTGCAATATCTGTCATGATGCTATCCAAATTAAAATCATTTGGGGCATGGAAAAAACCCTGTAAATTTATATAGGTAATAAATGAAGAAGAAGCTGAACTGATTTGATACACTTCAATTTCCATACATGTTTTATGGTAGTTTGTAAATAATGTCGCCTTCCTTCCTTTAAAGTGGATAATCTTATTATGGGATGAGCAACTTGGTAATATTTGAAAGGAAGGTTTTAAGTTAATTTCTTTATCAAGAAATCTTGGCTGTAATAAAAACTACCATGGATATTTTTCAGTCTACTGGTCATAGCATGCCAGAATAGCATGCCAGTGTCATTTTCCTAGTATGCTATTTTTGGACAATTGTATCCCTCTCCTTGTGTATTTAGATCCCTTTCCCTAAAGAATACCAGAGGAAGGATCCCATCACAAATGGGCAGGAGGTAAATCTGCTTAAATATAAGTCTGGCTGCATTCCATCTATACAGTTTCTGAAATGTCTGAAGTAGTAAATACCAAGCTGGAATGCATACAAAGTTATCTAATGATCCAGTTTTATAGCAGCTATATATACTGAAATCCCATTCAGATGAGTGTGTGTGGCTAGGGACTGCACAGATGGCCTCTTTGGGATTCAATTTCACCCCTCTCTTGTCTCTGCTTTTTTTAGCATTGTGCACTAGAAAATCTGGGACATTTTGCTTGAGGAAGGTTTTCCCATACAAATTAGAATACTTCTCAAAGTCACAATACCCTTCAATTCATGATTCCTGTAAAATATTCTCTTATCACAGACATTGCAAAGCTTTACAGTGAGTGATTCTTTTTTATTAAAACTTCTAAGTATCAAAGTAATAGGTTTCAGAGTAACATACTGACAGTGTCTCAAATACTCTCATATCTTTTAGCATGAAATCTAGTATGCTTATGAAAAAGCATCATATGGATCATAGAAAACTGGCCTAGAAACCAGAGCAGTTCCACACTCCATCACATAAGGGACTTTGAATAGAGAAATATCTCATGGTGATTATAAAGCAGGTGATCAGAAGCTGTGCTTGAAAATAGACAGGGTAATGATTTCTTGTTCTCTGAAGGTTTATCCACTAGAATTCTGTTTGCATATGGTGATGAGCTATATCAGTGGGTTTTTGTTAAGTTACAGAGGCGTAAATATGTCAATTTAATGAAATTCAATAAAATTTAATTGCGCAATGTGTGTCTATTATTTTGAAAACCATAATAAAATTTTAGGTATAGTGAAGCTTAGAGCAGAAACCAAAGGTAGAAACTACCTGCATTGATTCTCTGCTCTTTGGGGAAAATAGAACTGCCAGATTATGACATTAATCATGAGGAAGTCAACAGTTTGAAGTATTGTTGAAGTCTAACTCTTAGCTAACAGAACAGAATGGAACTGATTAAGCAAAATCCAAATTTGAAACTGAAGTTTGAAATGATATTTTGACAATATGACTATGACCAGGTGTATGTGTGGTTATTTGTTCCTAAATGTTAAGATTTTTTGGATCACTTAGATTTGAGAAGCACAGCAGTAGACTTACTAAACTTAAGAAAGACTAAGTACATGCTGTAGTGACAACACTGAATGATTTGTTATTGTATAAATGTCAGCGTGAATTGCTACACCCTTTTAATTAGAAGTACACGCTGATTTGCAGTAAATTTATTTGCATGGAATAGGTACTTCGCCAGATAACTTTGCTTTTAAGTCCCAGCTGGATTTTCAGGTATATGATGTCACATTTGCATATGAGAATCATTGGTCCAAAGCTGCCAGCTATCACAGAATTCAAACTGGTTTGTCTAGATCTCAGCTTCTACTCAAATGTTGAAAAATAAGGCCTAATTTGTAAATCCTGTGTGATTAAAAACTGCTTATATTTGCTTGCCTTTTTTTTTATTATTATTATCATATAAAATCAATGGCTTTACTTAAGGACAGAAAGATTTTTTTGCTTTTTCTCAAAAAACTTTCAAATCTACAATTAAAATAATTATTTTTTTTCTTGAAAAATCATTAAGTCTGGAATTGTCACTGGTTGTGAAGTTATTCAACCTCAGAACCTGTCATGTGTATTTCTCCTTAAAGTATAACTGTAGAAAAAACCCTAAATTTTCAGTAAAATTTTCATTCTTTATTATTATTATTCACATTTTATTACTAATTATTTAACTGAATTTGAAAAAGCAGTAATTTTAATCACAGAAAACTGTGTGAATGGATATGGGTACATTCTCTAGTTTCTATGAATATGAGAACTCTTTCTTTTACATTTCACTGTAGGCACATAGGAGTTTAATGTGAATTTCTTAATAACAAGATAGAATGATCAGTTCAGACAAGAAAGCTCAAGTTGATAAATATATCATATTAAAAATACTACTACTACTACTACTACTAAAAAAAAGTAGTTAACATTTTTAATTTTGAAGATTTCAGATCCAGGTCCAAGCCAAATAATACACAAGGTGTTTTTTTTTTTTTTTTGAGGTTAACAAAGAAGAAAAATTCATTAGAGTTTGGCATCAAATTTAGGACAACCATAAGAAACACACGAAAAATAAATCTTGTATAGTATACCATGTGTAGTATAAGTATCTAGGGAAACAAAACAAAACAGAATTTTAGTCAGAATTTTAAAGTAAAAATCCTAAAAGTAAATAATTTCCAATTGTGGGTAAAGATATTACTCCCTACAGCTCATATTCCACTTACAAGCTAAAATCAGGAAATATTTTCCGTTTGGAATTTCTATTTAAAAATCAGAAATGTTTTTAAACTGCTCAGACCAAAAGCACAAGCTAAAATTGGAGATATATATATATATATATTTTATAACCTATACCATAAATCAAGTCTAGATCCTGTACAAACTCACTTATAGCTAGTATTTTATCCAATCATTCCTCCAGCAGTGAGGATTATTGACTGTGTTAGGAGAAAGCTGTTGTATCAAAGGCTACCAAACCAGTTCTAATAAGTTTTTCTTTGTTTTGCTTTCCTTAGTTCAATTTGAGCTACATACTCCCAAACAAGCAGAAGAAGAGATTTTATGACTGGTTTATGAAATTCTGAAAATATAGAGTTATTATTGGAGAAAGAGCAATAAAACTCGTATTTCAGTATCATGAGCAGAGCTATTATGAAAAATATATGAAAATTTACAACTATTATTCCTGCAGGTTGGAAATGCACTTTCATTATTTTGTAAATTATTGTATTATTTTTGCATATTAATTGTTATAAAAAGGGTTACAATATGTGTTCTAATAACAAAACACTTCTCCTGAATGAAATTGCAGTTTAATAAAACCCACTTTCTTTTGTGCTATCAGAAATGCATCCTTTTCAACCCTTACACAGATTTAGAAAATGAGATTACAATAAGAAAATGACCACATAAAGCATTGCAGAAATTTCCTGAGCTAAAAAAATGTTTCAGTTTCATCAAGTATCATTCTGAAAAACTGAAGTTTCTAATATTCTTGGGAAGTACACTTCAAATGCAGTTCCTAGAATACAATAGAAATATGTTCATGTATTTTAAGGAATGCTTATCAGGAGGTAGTGTGATTCATTGGGGTAAACCTGCCCAGCCCTGGGAGCAGCTTTAAACCAGAAGGATCCTTAAATTCAATATCTGGCATCTTGATTATCCTCCAAGGCAACCTGAATTTGCTTTCAATTTAATCTGTAATCTATATTTAAGCTACTTATAAAACTTTTCCTTAGAGCACATGATGCTCTATTGTTATGGAATACATTCATAATCATCCTCTGTGTCTACCTCCTCTCTCAGGGTGCTGGCAAAGATCAGTGGACTAGGTGGAGGTAGAGGTGGAGGTAGTGTGATTCATTGGGGTAAATTGGGTAATTTTAGTGCAGTTTAGAGCATATATTTGAAATGCATGGAATGTCAGGGTGTACTTGCTCAGAGGTCCTATAAGAAAGAGGTTGCTGGTCTTTTTGTGCACTATAGAGAGTACTAATTTTATTAAATTTGCTTTACTTATTTTATTTAGTATATGTTTTAATATTATAAAGCTCTCATTTGGTTAAACTTTTAACAACCAAAACCAGTTGAATTTAGCAAGACCCACGATCCTTCCACAATAAAGCACGAGAACATTATTTTCAGACTATGTTTATATTTCTAAATTTTCAGTTTGGAATAAAATCTCAACTTTCATAATTTTTTTTTATTTTTTTTTTTTTTTTAAAGAACAGTAGAATCTCCAGGGTATCTACTTGACAGGACTCTCCTCAGTAGTAAATGTGGGAAACTGTTCTTGTTAGAGTATGCTCCGTTGGAAGACAAATGGTGCCTTTTAACAATGAAGTGGCCTTCCTTGTCTTCTGACATGACAGAAAGAAAGAACTGTTAAACCAAAAGCAAGAAAAGTCACCCTTCTTTCTGCAGTTACAGGTCTTCATAACTCTATCCTCTATTTCTCACTCTCAGTTTGTGCAGGTGTAAGCACCACTGAATGTGCAAAGCAGGGAAAAACTAGCTATAACACATTTTTAAATATTTTCAGCAGACATAATTTCAGAGAAATCTTAGAGGGTGTTGTTTTATGTAATAACTGCAAATTTATCATAATATTATTCTCATAGGGTGCTTGGATGAAACAGTAATTTATAAGTTTTCCTCCTCTCTTCTCAAATCTGCAATAGTTACTGTGTGAGAAACAATATCAAGGGTTCAGATCATACTGTCAATATTATGTAGATGTTAATATATATACTCTTAAAGAGGTCTATACTTCACTGCACCTGAAGTCACTCTACTATTGTGGTCATAAATTTAATTTCTCATCTAGGATATTTTTCTTAAGTTTATTATATTAATATTAACTGTACATGTACAGTTCAGTACAAACAGAAGCTAAAATTGTGAATTCACATGCCAGAAGCAGCGAACTTGCTTTCTATTTTCACCTTCACTTCTTTTGATGTAAACTTTTAACAATCTGAGCCAATTTGGTTTACATCCAGATAAAAATCTACTTAGCTGTAAACTAAAATTTCATTTAACATCATTTTATATCCCATCAACCAATTTTGAACTCAATTCAAGGACTTTCTCATTTGCTTTAACACAATCTGAAGTAAATTAATGTATCATTGGTTTAAGCATGCACATTAAACATATATCAACAGTGGATCATCTATCGAAATTAAAAAAATAACAGATGCTTTAAAGCACTCTAACTCTGTGTAGTAATTTAAGTCTTCACATTGATCAATATATTTTGATTAAGTTGACAAATAAGACATTGTCTCCTTAAAACCCTTCTACCTAATGTAAGTTCTTTTAATTTTTCAGGTTCATGCAATAAAAAGAATTAAATACTTGATGATTCAAACATCAAAATTTTGTTCTATCTTTCAAATAGTCAGTATTCTTCATGAACACTAATTTATCATGTATTTGGCTGCCAAGATAGGACCCTAACTTCAGTTCTGTCATGTATTGTATCCCCCCCAAGGAGAATTAAAAATTTGGCAGTAACAACTAGGTAACAGAATGGTCTCTCCTCTGAGGCCTTTTTGGTCACAATATAAGAGATCAAATAATGTGAAGACATGAAAAATTGAAGATGAATGTCCTATAAGTTCAGGAAAGGCCAGAGTTACATAGTGAAGCCAGACTTTGTTCACAGGATATGCATAGATTTTAGCACCTTTGAAATTACTGTCTTGACAAAAGACCAGTTTAACTTTTAAAGTTGAGTTCCTTTTTTATTCTCATTCAATGTGGGGCATGTAATACAGTTACTAACTGGAAGGGCTGAGTGCCATCATCAGAAGGAGTGAGAGGATAATAGAAGAATAAAGAAATGGCTTCTTTCTGATTCTAAACTGTATCATATCAAGGTTGTGAGCAAGACCATGGACCAGAGGTTCCATCCCCAAGACATTTTCCTTGTAGAAAAGAGAGAAGTAGAGAATATAGATAAGAATTTATGCTCATGTTCACCCGTATGTATATCTTGAAGTCCTAAATTTAGACATTCCTAAGATCTCCAGAATCATAACTTTCATATCACTAAACCCTGTGAATAATTAAATGTTTTCCAAGAAGACATGGAATACTGTTGAAGAGTTTGGTACTCAGTCTTACATTCTTTCACTCCTGCTGCAGTTGACCTTGTAAAGACTCCTGGAGCAAACTGTCACAAAAGGCACATGAAGGAAATCAAGGTTTGTGTGATGGCAAAGTGGAAGCATCATGGTTACTTTTGAAGACTTTTGTCAATGACATGAATTACTTTTGTCATACTCTTAATGTTGTTCAGATCTAATTTTCGAGAAAATGGAGAAGCTGTGCTAGAGATTGGCATCCAAGTCTCATCTTTTTAGTTAAGGCCTCCTTTATCTACAGTCATGCCTGTCTTTTCTTGCTTTCTGTTCTCAGAAATATTATGTGTTACTACAGAGTCATGCTTTAAGGGCTGGGTGTAATTTCTTCACTTTTGTGGTGATTTTATTGCTATAAAAATTAGTCACAGAGATAAATAATATATAAAATAGGTTTATGAGAGAAATAAACAGGAAACTCTGACAACAAGCAGTATCGAGCTTACACTGTCACCAGTGCTCCATCCACGAGAGCAGAAGCTAGAAGTTAGCCTGACTGGAATATTTGTAAGATTACTTTTGCTAATGTGTTGAAGAAGGAGGCAGCAGTTAATCTCCTTTAGTGCTTCCAAGAACTTTGTTACGCTTATCACATACTATGAGCTGCAGTCACACTTGAAGTTGGCGGCTTAAAAAACCACAGCCTTCCAACAGTATTGTTGGCACAGTACATCGTGTAATAGAACAGCTGGGAGGTTTAGCAGTACTTAACAGTATGAGAAAGAACAAGAAAAAAGACAAAAATAGTTGCTAAGAACAAAAGGCAGAACAATGTCCAACATTTTGGACAAGTGAGCAGTTTTCCCTATAAACTCTTTCCAGCTGCAGTGTTTTGTCAGTATCCTCTTCTCCCAATATGTACTTTGTAGCAAAGGGTGTGTCAGTGTTAAGACTATTGTCCAGTCTTTTGTGCTTATTCAAACCCATCCTACTTTGAAGACTAATTGTGTAGTGGAGGATAATAATCAACTAGTTTTTACAGCTAAAACAGTATTACACGACTCTAGAGATCTCTAACTCACATGTCAGAAGATAGACTACAGAGATATGAAGGCTAGTATCTCTAGCTTTCCAGTCCCCTCAGAGGATAGGAGAAAAGCCTTTTCTGCTGCACTCTGATGTTTAGAGCCACTTCATGTGAGGAATACAAAATAAAAGAGCAGCAACAATAAAAACAGTCACAGAAAAACCCCACCAAACCCAAGCAAATCAAACTGACAAGCCTTGATAGCCCTGCAGTGATCTCTTCATCCTGACAGCCTGGAAGAAAGAAGAAAAAGTAGCATGTATGTCTTTCTCAGTTTTTGATCTTGTTGCCAATGCAGTCATAGACTGGAATGAAAATAACAATACTTTTTTTTTTCAGTAAGATATGATGAAGCATAATTTCACACAGTTGAAACAGTTTTATCTTCATGTAGCATAAAAGTTGAAAATTCTATAAACCACCATTGCCTGACTATTAGAATATTTTTGGTACAGTTCTGATATACATACCTGAGAAAACTATATACAGTTTCTACCCAAGGGATCTCATTCAATTAAGCACACAGAAAAAATCCATTTCAAGTATTTCGTGAAAAAACCTTTAAGTGAGACCATTGGTGAATTCTTCAAAAACCAATTTGTATTAAAGGAAAAAAAAAGAAAAGCAAATCAAAGTACTGGGGTACCATGAAAAAGCAATGATGTCAGAAATTTTCCAAGGCGCGGTGGTAGAAGGACGAGTCACATGTAATATTTCCAAAACATGAATATCATTTATATGCATGATCTGGATATTTTTACTTTGATTTTTCCTCTCCTTGGAGAAAACTTGCTCTTCTATTCTGATTATAAGGACAGCATTGAATAATATCTCAATATCTTTGGTTTTCCAGAATTTCAAATTCGCATTAAGGATAACCATAGCAGATATTCCCGCACTGATTATTTATTTCATAGGGCCAGAAGATAGTTTGGAGGGTGGAAAGATTGAAAAAGTATGACATAAAAATTTATTCTTCTTATACTAAATAGATGCTTGAAACCAGTCTGCTGATTCTTATTCAATAAGTGCTTTATTTCTCTCCATTGATTATATTTAAAGACTTTGGTTGTTGTTTACAATGTAAACAAGTGTCAGAAGGAATTAGTCTTATTTCAGGATGCAAATTAAAAACTGAGCAGTTTTTCATTAGTGACTATGTTTAATTAACATCACCACATTAACTGTTCCACTTGAAAATATATGATTAGAATTTAAAAAAATAGTGTCAAAAGGCATAAATGTTATCCATTTGCCTAATGTTTGAATTGTTTCAATTTTTGTCATGTTTTCAATGTCATAGTACTGATTCTGTCCTTCAGCCTTCAAGAAGCAAATACATCTCCCAGAAGACTTCAATCATACTGCCATGCTCATGTAGATGTTTCAGTACATTACAACATCTCAAATCACACTGAATACCTAATGTTTAGTGAGCTGAATTAATTCTTCTGTAACTGCATGATGTACAGGATAATGGAGAAAAAGGAACAATATCATTAAGGAAAGTGAAAGCAGAGAAGTTTCCCTTTAAAAAAAAAAAGGTTAAAAATACAGTACAGTAACTACTGCAATCCAACTTTTGAGTAAGTTTTCTTAAAATGCCTGAAAAATAGTATATGTGAAGACATATGTAGTATTTGTTATATGTGGTAGTTACGTGTACTTTTATATGTCTGAAGTTATACCAGCAGTACTTTAAAATGAAAAAGCAAGATAACATGCCCTCTTCTGTGTATGAAACTGTAAACAGAGAGAACACTGAAAGAAGTGAGCAGTTGGCTAAATGTCTTGCGTATTACAGTTCACCATTGGTAGAAAGCCAGAGCAAAGAGAAGTCATTTGGAACCCTGTCTGGGTTTAGACATGGTCATAGGCATGTTTCTGTTTCAAGTCAGTTCCAGAGATGGCCTGGCTTTTACCTCTCTGATGATTTTTTTCTCCTCCAACGGGACAGGAAGTCAAGCCTAGAATTTGTTTTTAGGGTAACTTTGGCTTTTAGAGTGGGGTTAGTAATTTAGTCTTCACATGCATGCCTTAGTACACTGCAAACATTGCACAGCCCAGGTAAAACATTGTCTCTCTCCCCAGACTCATGCAGGAGATACCAGCTAAAGCAAAAGGGGCTCTTTGGACACACCCAGATCCAATCGTCACTATAGGCAACTGAAGGACTCCCAGCAGTTGAATCAGACCACCAGTAGAAGGAAGTCAAGCATTAAAAATAAGGGATGAATGGATCACAGAGTCAAAGCAATAATGTGGAAAATGTGGTTTCTGCAAGGCCTCCCGTGAAGCACTGGGATACTTTTACTCTGATGGGACATAAACCCTGGTCTGATTGAGAAGCTTAGTACATTGCCAGTGAAACAAAGTGCTTCACTCCACTACTTATTACACCAGATTTTTTTTATCTGGGTTGAATTTCAGCCAACTGGGTAGCATCCAGGCCTCAACCTCTGCAACACTGAAAAGAGACTGAGCAAAGAAACCACTGTATGGGTCAAACAAAAATATGGGCTACCTCATAATTTCCTCAGATCTACAGCTATTGACAAAAATAGGTTGGAACAGAATAAGTTACGGGATTGAACCCTGTGGGAACCTCCAGTCCAATTTGCTTGAGGTGGTTGACCAGTAGTGTCCTACAGCTTTGACTCGAGAGAAAAGAACAATATGAATTTGTGTGTGGCATTTTTCCAGGTATCACAGTGATGTCAACAGAACTTCACAGCTAAATGTTATCAAAGATCAAGTTCCATTGCCAAGATACACAGGCTTCAATATAGCTGTCCTGGCAAAAGATCAATGGTCATCTGGGTTGCTTTCTTGACTTTTGCCAGGATTTGCTCTTAAACATCTGAGGCTCATCCAAGAAGCCTGAGGTTTTCCCATGTTGTATTCTCTTTATCTTTTCACCAGCATTTCTCAGAAAACACAGACTGAACTCCAGATACTGACTGGAGAAGATGAAAGCCATAAGGACTTTCAATTATTCTAAAATAATTCTAAAAAGATGAATAAATAGATTGCAT
>VYXB01005416.1:0-22095 GCA_013397135.1 Pachyramphus minor
CCTGCTGGAGGGAGAGACGGGGGAGCCTCTCCCGCACCTCGGGCTCTCCTCTCCTGCTACACTGACCTTGGAGTGCTCTGTTATCTTATGTTCTCCTCTGCTCTCCACCGGGCTGGAATTCCTTCTGCAGCACATTTTAGATGGGCAGTTTCTCTCTGGAGTTTTTTCTCCACTCTGTTACATGTCTCAACCGGGGGGGCTTCAGTGCCACACCTGCCCCCAGGCCAGGGCCTGGGGAGAGGGGCCTGGCCCCCACTTTGGGGGCCTGCTGCCTCCCTCCTGCTTCAGGGCTCCTAATTTCTTCTGTGCAATCCACCTTCTCTTCCATTTCCTTAAATACGTCATTAGCAGAGGTGTTACCAAAAACTTTTAATTGGCTCTGCTCCGGAAATTCACCTGGACCTGACTATTTCAGCCCGGGGGGCTGCTAAACCCATGACACCTACTCAAAGGCTAGTCTAGGAAACCATAAAAGGAAATATATAATAGAGAAATGCTAGAACAAGGCAATATATAAAAGGTAATGCCAGAAAAAATTAATATATCCTTTTCATATGACCAAGAATGAAGATACATGTTGATCTTTGGAAACAACTGACTTTTCAAGGCATAATGTATGTATAAAGTAGTTACAATTACTTAAAAATTACATTTTTAAGCAAAGTAAATATCAGACAATTGGTATAGGACAGTTTGCAAAACATGCACATTTAAATTCGGAATACTACCTCAGCCTCTATTTATTTACTTTTCTGATTTTTCATCTTAAAGTCCAAAAAAACAACTAAGCCTGACTAACAGACAGCTGATTTAATGTTTGATTACAAAGTATTTTCTGAAGATCTTTCAAAAACCACTCCTTTAATTTGGAAAAGAGGACTTATGTTCTCAAGCAAATTTTGTAAAGATATGGGTTTAAAGGGAGAAAGAATAAGTCTAGTGGGAGAAAAGGGTGACAAACAGATAAGCTGCTCACGTATGTACATGAACACTCTAGGAACATAGGAAGGACATGTTAATGAGAGGTTTTCATGTTGCAGAACTGAAGTTTAAACGTATATTGAGAAAACAGACACATCATTGCATCTGGTGACATCCAAAACTAAAAGATTTAAGACTTTTAGACAATCAGTTTTCCAGTGGTGAAGAAGTTACAGACTCCCATACCTTCACTCACCTGCGAGAGGCCAGTAAGATCTCGGGGGCCCGGTACCAGCGCGTGGCCACGTACTCAGTCAACACAGGGCTGGCCTGGTCCTTGCCCTGCTGGCACAGGGAACGGGCCAGCCCAAAGTCACACAGCTTCACACAGCACTCTGCATCCAGCAGGATATTGGAAGGCTGGATTGAACACAGGAGAATTAATTGGCTTTTGACTCTCTCAGTAGTTGAAGATTATTATCACGGTTCTTTTATTAGTCTCATACTTGCACACTTTTTCATACTTTTCCTACGGAGCCAGGCTGGGAGAGCTGGAGGGTGTTCAGCCCGGAGAAGAAGAGGCTCTTGGGAGACTTTAGAGCTCCTTCCAGGGCCTAAAGGGGCTCCAGGAGGGCTGGAGAGGGACTTTGGACATGAGCCTGGAGTGAGGGAAAAAAGGGCAATGGCTTCCCACTGACAGAGGGCAGGGTTAGATGGGATATTGGGAAGATATTCCTCCATGGGAGGATAGTGAGGTCCTGGCACTGGTTGCCCAGAGAAGCTGTGGCTGCCCCATCCCTGAAAGTGTCCAAGGCCAGGTTGGATGGGCCTTGGAGCAACCTGAGATAGTGGAAGGTGTCCCTGCCCATGGCAGGGGAGTGGGACTGGATGCACTTTGAAAGGTCCCTTCCATCCCAGATCAGTCTGTGATTTTATTTAGTGTTTGACAGAAAACTGGAGTGAATGATACAGACAATGACTGAAGTGTACCTTCTGATCTCTGTGAATGACATTCCCTGAGTGGATGAATTTAGTTGCCTTCAGGAGCTGGTAGAGAATGTAACACTTGTGGATGTCTTTCAGCAAATTCCCCTTCTTAATAACAGCATGTAAATCTGTCTCTGTAATATATTATATCAGTAAATATCAGTAGCATCATGAATGTTCATGTAAATCACCAGCACACCACTATCAAAGTGGGAATAAGGATAACTCCTAAGAGAGGCTGGATTTGAGTGGCTGCTGCAATGCTGAGTCTTACCCATGGACTCAAAGATGAGGTAGATGTCCTTGTCATTCTCAGCTTGGATAACATCGAGCAGCTTGATGATATTTGGATGTTCTCCAAATTCCTGTGCAGGGAAGAGACCCAGCTGTCAAAATCACATGTTTTGCTTGTGAATCATAAAAAGGGACAATAACCTATTTCAGTTTGTATTATCATCTAGAATAAACATTAACATGCTGTTTCCTCAACTAGACTTCTTCTGAAATAAACTTTTAAAAAGAATTTAAGCTTGTTCCATAGTAGGAAACCAGCCAGTTAACCTGAAAAATAATCTCTGTTGACTGAAACATTGGTTTCAAAACTTCCTCTATACCACTTAAAATAAAATCCGGTCCCCTTTATGCACCTCTCATTTCCTACTGAATCAAAGAATTATTGTGGTGTGAAAATAGATCATAGTGTCCATCAACATTCATAGTTAAAAACCCAAACAGCCATAACGTGTCCACCTGAGGGTTGGCTGGGACATTCACAGGCTGTATTGAGAGATCAGACAGCTCAGATACCTGAACACGGGTGTCTCACACTGGAGGTGGAGTTCATGCTCGCATTTGCAGACTGGCAATCCTGATGATTCCATCATCAGGAATTCATCCCCAGCTTTAACAGCTTTTATTTCCCAGAGCCAACACTTCTGTGCAACCAGGAACACTGCAAACACTTCATAACACACTAATGTTTTCATGAACTACTGTGAGAACAAAATTATAAATTGCTGCATCATAAAACCTGTGCTTGTATCTAAAATACATAATTTATTTGAACCAATATTATAGACTCTTTACCTATTTCCATTACAAATTCAGTTATAAACAGTATCAAAAATCTAAAGCTATCCACAGCTTACAACAGGATCATCTTCCTCTGGAGGCCAAACCAAAACTTGGTTATAATATGTGACATCTAGACAGTCCACAAATCAACACATTCATGTGCAGCAACTTGTGAAAACACACTCACAAAGCAGTGATACACAGCCAGACCATCACATATCTCGTGTTCATTCTGAGGACAAGAGTCACAATGCCCATCCAAATGATCTAAAGTAGGTTTTTACCCTGAAGGGGATATTGTTCTAGAGACACAGATCAGTTTTGACAGTGTTACTTGAGTCCTATTTAAGAATAAAAACACCACTGTCTCACACTGCCTTGCCCTGGAACTGATAAGGGAAAGTCATGAAAAAATTTCAATCTGTACTAAAAAAAACGTGTTACCTTGGAAAAAAACTCGTCAGGCCTAGTCCTGCTAACCTTTGCTTACAGTGCTGTCACTAAAGTACTTGCCAAAAATGACACTCTAAAATTGGCCTAAAATACATCAGTAAATCTGCAACTACACTGAACAGCAAACACAAAACCTTCAAGCAATGACCAGCACACTGCAGAGCACCAGACAATCATCCAAATCCCATGTTCTACAGCAACTTCTCAATTACAGTAATTGAGATACATAATATAAAACAATACTCCAGTTCATCAAATGCCCTTGTGATAAACATAAAGATTAAACAAAGCAATTATTACGCATGGACAAGCAAATTAAGACAAACATCCAGTTACGAATAATAGAATATTTCTTAAATCTTTTCCTTTCTGATCCCTCAGTCTTGAACCTCAAGGAAGATGTATAAAATAGGAAGGGAAAGTAAAATTCTTTAGTCTACTGACCACCAAAAGTCACAGAAGTACAGGCTGAATAGCACATTAATTTCTCTCCCCAGCCCATTGCTGCAAACTGACTCCTTCTTTTCTTCAGTAGAAATATCCTTCTTTTCCCTCCTCCTCCTCCACCCATCCACTCCAGAAGTGATGCACTTTCAGAGATGATCTAACTTGCAGGTAATTCACTTCTAAGGAATTGCTTATATTTTTAGCTTTTAAGTTTGCAGCTTCTATTTCAGGATTCAAGAATGACTAAAATGTAAAAAATCCTCATCTCTTTACTACTTAAAGTTGGCAGTTCTTAGGAAATACCTATTCCATGAGCCCTGTCTCACTTGTGTCCTTAGAAAATCACAAGTTATAACAACATTGTTTCAAAATATTGATGTTTCTACATGGTAAGTCTGAGGAGGAGTGGACAAATAATTATAATGCCACTGAGAAGGTCAATTATATCACAACAAGAGCAGCTCTAAGTTATTTCTTGCAGATCTTCCCTTTTTGTTTTGCTTTGATTATTTTAAGTGATCAAATTGCCTCCCACATGATGGAGAAAAGCAATTTTGGCATGTAAATCCCTCCCCCACCAGGCCCCCTCTGATCATGGCCGTTAAAATGTAAGAGAAACAGTTTGTGTCCATAAAGAAGCAAGAAGTGACAGAAAGTGCAAGTCTACCTGTTGATGCTGCAGAAGACACATTGCTAAAAATGGGGAAAGAGCAGGAAAGAGTAAAAACAAGTGCAAATGGAGAGTGTTTCATTCAGGTGGGTTTGCCCTGAAAAGCTCTTTGCCAAGATGGTGTAGAAAAGAAATTAAAGAGTTGTCAACACTAATCATTGATCACTGCATTTTGGAAAACAATTGGAAGAAAATATGTGGAGATCAGAGATAATAAAAAATTAGAATGGAGGAGGAATATGGACATTACCTGCAGGAACATAATCTCTCGAAATGTTCTCTGGAAATAAAGAAAAAGGAGTTTATTATCACCTCAAGAGAATGGCAGGGGATGCACTTCAATGACAGGGTTAAATCCACTCCTCTTTTGTAGATGCCATAATACACAAAGCTTGACATTTATTGTTCCTTTTTATCCCAATAGAGCTGCAGACTGTATTATTACACACCTAATTATTATCTTTCAGAGATGAAACTCTTGAAAATATCTACGGAATCCCAACACATCTCACAACACATCAGGACAATGATTTCTCACCTGAGCATCTGTCCTGTTCCTGAAAGCATCAAAAATCTTTTTAACAGCAACTATTTCTCCTGTCCTGCGGTCAATTGCTTTCCAGACAATGCCGTAGGCCTGGGGAGAAACACAGACAGGTGAGCAGTGTGCTGACACCCTGTCCCAGCTCAGGCTTGCAGTGGAGCCAGAATGTACTCAACAAAGGACTGGAAGAGAGGTAATCACCAGCCACCTGGAAAAGAGAGAGAGAGATCAGGTCAAGGAGCCCCTCTGCTCTGGAGCCAGACTAGGAGAGCTGGGGGTGTCCAGCCTGGAGAAAAGAAGGCTCCCGGGAGAACTTAGAGCTCCTCCCAGTGACTAAAGGGGCTCCAGGAGAGCTGGAGGGGGACTTCAGACAAGGGGTGGAGGGACAGGAAAAGGGGGAAGGGATTCCTACTAGAAAAGCATGGATATACATGGGATATTGCGAAGAAATCTTTGCCTGTGAGCATAGTGAGAGACTGGAATGGATTTCCTGAAGAAACTGTAGCTGCCCCATCCCTGGAAGTGTCCAAGGCCAGGTTGGATGGGGCTCTGAGAAAACTGGTCTAGTGAAAGGTGTTATTGCTTATGGCAAGGGGGTGAAATGAGATGATCTTTAAGATTACTTCCCACTCAAACCATTCTGTGGTTTCATGATTCTATGGATGGAGACCAGCCCTGAGAAGGACTTGGGGGTGCTGGTGGATGAAAAACTGGATATGAGCTGACAACATGTACTAGCAATCCAGAGAGTCAACCATGTCCTGGGCTGCATCAAAAGAAGGACAACCAGGGGATCAGGCCCAGCCAGCCTGGTGTTGTGACAGGCAGGTACTGCCTGACCAGCTTGAGCTCCCTCTGTGACAGGGTCACCCCTTCAGTGGCTGAGGGAGAGGCTGTGAAAGTGTCTGCCTGGACTGTAGTAAAGCTCTGACAGCGCTTCCCACAACATTCTCCAGGAGAACCTGGCTGCTCCTGGCATGGACAGGTGCACTGTTTGCTCAGTAACACTCAGCTGACGGCTGGTCTCAGGGAGTGGTGGGAAATGGGGCTGGGCACCAGTGGGCTTCACCAGGCTCAGTACTGGGGCCAGCACTGTTTAATGTCTTAATTGACTCTCTGGACAGGGGGATTGACAGCACTTCAGTCAGTTTGCAGAGGACACCAGGCTGGGTGGGAGTGTGGATCTGCCAGAGGGCAGGAACCTCTGCAGGGGGGTCTGGGAAGGCTGGATCAATGGGAGGGAATCAATGGGCTGAAGCCAGTGGTGTGGGGATCCACAAGGTCAAGTGCTGGGTCCTGCCCTTGGGTCACAATGAGCCCATGAAATGCTCAAGGCTTGGGACAGAGCAGCTGGAAAGCTGGAAAAGAACCTAGGGGTGCTGGCTGAACATGAGCTCAGGTGTACCCAGGTGGACAAGAGGCCAATGGCACCTGGCCTGTGCCAGCAACAGTGTGGCCAGCAGGTCAAGAAAGGTAATTCTTCCTGTGTACTCAAGTTTGGTGAGATCCCACCTGGAGCACTGCATCCAGGTTGGAGCTCCTCAGTACAAGAAATTCATGGACCAGCTTGACGAGGTCCAGAGGAGGCCATGGAGATTCTCCAAGGGCTGGAGCCCCTCTCTTCTGGAGCCAGGCTGGGACAGCTGGGAGTGTTCACCTGGAGAAGAAAAGACTCCAGGGAGAACTTATTGTGGCCTTTCAATACTTAAACGGGCTGAAAAGAAGGATGGAGAGAGACTTGTTACCACGTCTGTAGTAACAGTATCACAGCATCACAGAACTGCAGAGGTTGGGAAAGCCCTTCCAGATCATCAGGTCCAACCACTAAGGCAGCACTGCCAGGTCCAACATTAAACCTTATTTTTTTTTAATTAAAAACTGTATTATCTATTAGGGGAATGGGAACTTCTACCAGAGTTTTCCCTGTTCTGGATGACTGTGATACGTGCAAATGGTGATTGCTCAGTCTTACTTACGGTAGAGATCCTGTTTTCTTACTTTAGGTCATGGATTTGCATCTTGACTTTCCACATTCTAGGAGCTGCTTTACCTCTGCACAAGAAGATCATGACCCACTCAGAAAGGCCCAGTTGATGTTTAAGTACTTGTACAAAGTAAAACAGATGCAATGTGTAATAGTGAGTGACTCTAGTGATTAAGTACTCATACACTGAGGACCATGACGCTGGGGCAGACTTCCCAGGAACATGCGTGGTCCTGGAGCACAGGTTCAGAACATTTGCCATGCATCAGGCAGTTGTACAAGTACCTCAGATAAGTACAACAGTACTTCTCTGTTGGCAATTGGGCTTTATCTTTTTTCTCCAAGTAACATGTGGCAGGACAAGAGGAAACAGCCTCAAATTGTGCTGGGGAGGTTTAGGTTGGACATGGAGAAAACTCATCATGGAAAGGGCTGTCCAGCCCTGGCAGAGGCTGCCCAGGGTAGAGCTGGAGTCACATCCCTGGGGGGATTTAACAGCCGTGTGGATGTCGCACTTGGAGACACAGGTTAGTGGAGGTCTTGGCAGTGCTGTGGGAGCAGTTGGACTCGATGGGCTCAGAGGCTTTTCCAACCCAAATGATTTTATAATTCCATGAAGGAAATGTCCCTTTCTCACATGCCCCCTTGTAATTGCACATGAAATATTTAAATGTTCATATCAAGCAACTAAACAACGACAAACAGCTGCCAGAATAGAAATGCAGATCATTGAGGAGAGTTTGGAGACTGTCTGAGGAGAAATATCTTAGAAATTACCACTGGCTCATGTGCAGAAATACATTTCATGGAGAAGACATGAAATGCAGCATGACTTGTGAAGTGAGAGGGTTAAGGAAATGCAGAAGGATTTGGCAGGCACAGAGAGAATGTACTTTGAGCGTCCTTGAGAATCCATTTTACCATTACCCCCGAGCTCCCATGCCTCTTCTCCCCGAGTTCCCCGGGGTCAGCTGGAGCTCCAACAGAGCCCTGAGCTCCAGACAGAGTTCCTGAGCCCCCACGGGTACCTGAACTCGCCTGGGGCCCCTCAGCGCCCCGGGCCACCTGAGGCTCACACAGGGATCTCCACACGGGCCCGACGAGCTCCCACGGGTCCCCGGTCACTCACCCCCTTGCCCAGCCGCCTCTTGATCTCGTACTTCTGGCACACGAGCGACTCCACCTCCGGCGGGCTCATGGCGGCGCCTCGCTGTTGGCTCCCGCCACCATGGAAACGGCCCCGCGCACGCGCAGCGGTAGAGCGGGCGGCCGCCGGGCGGCGCCCTGACCCCGCGCGGGGGCGGGACGGGGGAGCGGGGACGTGGCGTCGTTTTTGGGGACACGTGGGACATGTGGGAGAGACAAAGGAGGATACAATAAAAACAAACTAATTTCTTTTACGAATATTCATAAGTATGAATATTCGTAAAAGACTTAAGGCAGAAGCCATGATAATTTCTTCCACATGTTTTCATTTGAAGGAGAAAAACCCAGAGACTTGTAATACCTGATGCGGTATACGTGCAAGAGCTACAGGTAAGGGTTGTGTAATAGTTAAAGAAAAAGGGCTAATTTGCTAATCAAACATAATCCTTGAGCTAACAATTTGCAACATAGTAAGCAAGCTGTGTAAGGCCTATTGTAACATAATAAGTAATGCTTTGTTAGAAGTAGTTGTGGAAAGCCGAAAGCTAGATCCTGTGTGACATCTGTAGCCTTAAAATGTGCATGTAAGGAAACAAACACCAAGCGCAAGAGATAACAACAACCGGAGAAATGGGACCTCTCATAGCAACGGGAAGGAGTGGGAGGGGGCTGTCGCGGGAGCGACGATTCGGCAAGAAATTGAGGGAAGGAGACTGGGAGGGGGCTGTAAAGAAGGAGGGGGTTGCCAAATGTATAAAATGTGAATTGCAGCCTTTTTGGGGCGCGGACCGTTGGTAGAGCAAGAGGCTCCCCGGCCGCCCAGCGTTGTTTTGCTCCTTTGCCTTTGTTTTTATTTCTAATTTCCTTTTTATAATCAATTCTTTTAGAAATTTTAAAAGTAACAGTCTCTTGACTAATAAGATTGGATGCCAGGATTTAAATTTTGGATGTGAGTAACATGCTGATGTTAGAAATGAGTGTTGAAAGATCATGATGTACCCTTGTCACAGAGAGTGTTATACCAGAGTTAGGTCACAGGAACACAGATGCTTTTAAGTTATAACGAATTACACCAACATAGTATTTGAGTTATGCTCAGTGTCTACGCTGTCAGACTCAAAACGTGGTTTGGGTTTGGACAGTCTGGTATGATGCTGGCATTTCAAACCCTGCAGCATACGAGTAGTACATCACAGTCTATTCAGATAACCTCAGGGCTCTGAAATTTCTTACACTTTTAAGTTTGAAGCATGGAACTCTGCTCTTACTTCACTGCTTTGTGTCACCGTGTAAAGTCACAGTTTTAGGAGAATGAAGTAAATGCCAGTGGGTAGCTTTTTAGTAAATCCAGTGAATTATTAACCGTTGAGTAAAAGGAATAGCATTCTATATTGCAGGATGAACAACAAAACCCTGGGTATTAACCTCAAATATACTGATTTGATAGACTTGCTGGTGCCTGATTTTACTCTGGCATTCTGGGTAAAAAAGCACAGTTGCTTCATCTAGTCTACATTTCTATGAAGGGTCAGTTTATACTGATCGGTGTTTTTTCTTTTCTCATTTATTCTGGATATATGACTTAAATCCTGAACAACCAAATACATTCCAGGAGGAGCAGCTGGAACATTTCAAGAAAGAATTTCCAGAGTGGAAAAGCTGTGTGTTCCACAGTCAGCCATTTAAATCCATATCTCCATGTAAATGTCATCGTAGTTGCCTGGAAGAGAAATCTATAGATAACTTGAAGAGTATTCAAATGCAGGACGATTAATTCTAGGTGAAATGCTGGTTTGTATCTGTTTAACTTTCACCATTGGAACAGTTCTGTCTGTGCCTTCTGGTTGGTTCCTTTTATTTTTAAGTCCCCAAATAGCAATAACTGTGTTTCTGAGAGAAATTATTAAAATTTCAAACAGTGTTAAAATACTCAGCCATTTATAATTATTGTTCCAATATCCATGTCCAGTTTTAACTTTTTCTTATAATCAAGTCTCAAATCTTGAAAAAGAAAATTAATGCTTGTGTTTTTAAAAAATCAAAATAAATTAAACAGTCTTGGAAGTGGAAGCTCAGAAACTAAATTGTAGGGAAATTACAATGATCTGATACTGAATATGCTGAAAAATTGTTTTGAATTTGATTTTACTTACAGGCTGACAAGCCGTACCAGTTATCTGACAACAGGAAATTAAGAGAGTGATTGCAAGATACATATAAACCTGACCTGAATGAGTGGTGCCTCATGTATTTGTGTTTGCACTGATACATCCATCTGTACAAAGCTTTGTGCTGCTTTAAAAGTAAACAGCAATGCATATTAACTCACTTTTCCCAACACTTCAGTGGCTGTGCAGGCTGCAGCCATTGTTCTCTCATTTGTCAGTGCAGAGGTACGAGGCCTGTGTACAGCACCAAGAGTGAGCTTCAAGGACGATTTTTTTCATTATTCTCATACCTTAGGCCTGCTAAACTTTAGGGATGTTGCTAATAACTTTAACAGTATTACAGAAACATCCTTGGTGGTTGAAAATCCTTTTTGCACAGTAACCTTAATAAACAGAATGTGTATCATGCCCGAACTCTACAAAATGTATGCTTTCGCTCTTAAGCATGAAATGTAGGTGTTTGCCAAAGTCTTTGCACCTTTATAGTGCCGCTTATGTGTGAAGAGTGCAAGGACCAACTCATAATCTTCATCTTCTTTGCCTAAAACCATAAGCCTATTGTCCAGAGACATTAACTGAAAAGGCTGAACTGAACATGGTTTGTCTTAGTTATGTAATGCAAGCTTGTAGCTTTTCTATTTTCATTGGAGCAAGCATCACAAGTGTACTGAAGTCAAATTATTGGTATTCTGTGGGCTGGTATATCTGTCCTCTGTAATTTATTACGGAGTCAAGTTTGGAGGTCTGAACAGATCTGTTTGTCTCTCCTTTTTCCTCTGAAGTTGCAGTTCATGCCAACACAACAGCTGGAACTTCCTATTGAAGTTATCATGTAGAATAACAATGGAAAATATTTTTTTCTCTTGTAAATGTACAGTGAAAACAATTGTGTATACTGTATAGTATGTATATTACTTATATACAGTCATCACTACACAGAACTGATTGTACAGAGAGTAAAGCCATCACAAGTGCTCTTGAGGCTGCCCTGCTGAGCAGTTGGAGACAAACAGCTTGCACATTTCAGCACTGAAAATTCGTTTGTCCTACACAAACAGCACTGTAATGATTTGGTATCTGGAAGCTGTCTAAAATAAAAAAAAATAAACCGGAAAAAAACAGACAAACAAAACAAAACAAAAAACTAATCAGGCGCTCTTAAATCCTGTTCTCCGCGCCTGTCTACTGCCGAGGCGCCGCCCCAGGGGAGGCCCGGCGGGCTGGGCCGGGCTAGGCTGGGGTGGGTAGGGGAGGGCCGGGCTCGGTGTGCCGCTCCTGGGGAAGCCCCGCCAGGCAGGGCCGGGGCCGCCGGGATGTCGCTGTGTGGGCCCGGGCGGTACTTCTGCACGGCGGGCCGCGGGCTGGAGCCCTTCCTCGCGCGGGAGGTGCGGGCGCGGCTCGGCGCCACGGAGGTGAGCGGGGAGCTGGAGCTGGAGCCCGTGCCCAGCTGGGCGGTGCGGGCAGCGCGGCCGCGTGCGTTCCGCGCCTTGGAGCCACCTGCGGGGCCGGGCCGGGCCCGCTCGCGGTCGGGAGGGCACCTGCACCGCGGGCGGAGGGAGTTGCCCGGGGCCGTGTCCCCCCGCCACCCCCGGGGCTGCGCGAGGGGCTCACCCTCAGCTGCCCGGTGGCTCCGGGGGATGCTCTCTCCGCAGGTGGACTGCGTCTCGGGAAAAGTGTTTTTCAGCGCGGCGGCGGGGCCGGGAGAGCTGAGGAAGCTGCGGTCGGGGGAGCGGCTGTTCCTGCTGCTGAAGAAGCACAGGCCGCTGGCAGTGTCTGGGAACAAAGGTGCTAGTTGCGCGGGAACGGGAAGCCCCAGTTCGAGTCCTAGTAATAAAACTTATATTTTAGGTATTTATCTTTTTACTGATGGCTGTAGTTCTAATTGACAGTAATCGATTCTGAAGTGTCTTCCACTCAGGTATGTTTTCAATATATTTTTTTTTTTGTACCAGAAAAGAGCTTTGAAACTGCTTTCAGTAGATACCTTCCAGCCTACATTCTGCTGACACTGAATGTGTATGTCTAAGAACCGCCCCCACCCCTCCCACTCCCATAAAAGAAAAGAACAAATACCTCATGTGGAAGCCAAAGTCCAGTTCTGGATCCCTTGTGTTCATTTTAACAATAACTCATTTTCTGTTAGACAAAGTGGATCCAGGCCTATATCCCGTGGCACTTGTTCAGTACACAGGTTCCTTGTAAATCTCAGCTACTTGGGTCATATTATCTGTCAGTGTTGGAATAAGAATTTCAAGTTAGCTGAATTGATGTCTGCCTGCTGGTGGCTTTTTATTTGGGAGATCACTGATATCCTTCAGCTTTGAGGATCAAATTTGGCCATGATTCTAAAATTTTGAGTGAGAACTAGAAGACCTTCTTTTTTTCCCTTGTGGCCAGGTTTGAGGTATTTACATGAATTGGCTTCTGTATTGCTTGTGTCTCTCCTGTAGCTAGGTCAGGAGGACTGCCCACATGTGTAAGTGCAGGTTGATGAATGTAAGTAGAGATTTCCTTTCTGAAAGAATAAACATGTGGCTTCTTACCTGAGCTGAACCAAAGTAATTAATGTTTATATCTGTCTTTCAATTCTGGAAAGTGTCATACATCTCTTAGTCCTAGACCAAGTGATCTCTGGGGAGGGTGGCGTGGTAGGCTGGTCCTCTGTTCCTGGGAATGACTCTCAGAGGTGGTGTGGTTTTCTAGAGCTGTTGAGTTTTTGTACAGAATTCATCCCTTGCATGATTTAATCTTGGTTGTGCAGAGCTTGTAATCGGAGGGATGCCTGTGTGTCTACTGGTGGATATGTGAGTGCTGAGAGCTCAGCTGTGCCTGGGGTGTTTGATGCTTGTTCTTGGATTCACACATTAAGGAAGCCTGAACGCAGTCTCTGTTAACAGCTGTCCTCAGTCTGTAGGAAAACCAAACGCTGAGACTGACTATTTACCATGAAAGTGTTTTTTTCTTCCAGGGAAAATGCTGCATGAGATTAAAAGCCTTGTAATTGAGGAACCAAAACATTGGTTGGATGTTATCTCTGTTTGGAGAAACCTTCATGGACATGAGGGGAAAAAAGATGATGTCACTCAAGAAAACCCATTGGCTCTGAAGAGAAAGTCAGAAGAAGAGACAAATACTGCAAGTAAAAGGCAGAAAATGGAACAAGAGGGAGAGGTTGTGTCTGAGGAATGTCAGGTGGAAGCTGGAGAGAGGTGTGTGGTGCCAGAGAGAATCAGTGATCAGGAGTGTTGGACTGAGAGCAACACTTCCTCAGAAGACCCTTCCAAAGACAGTGGAGAGGATCGTACTGCAGATGAACAGCTTAGCTTCAGTTTCAGAGTGTCTTGTCGTTGTAGTGGAGCAATTGCCAAAATACTGACTTCACAGGTATGCTGAAGTGTTTGTGTTTTAAAAGAATTTAGCAAAGGTGAATGGTGTTATGTTCTAGAATAACAAACTAATGTAAGCCTTTTCTGTACTTTCTCAAAAAGCCCTTAATCAGCATTTACCTTAAACAAGTGGAAATGTTGTTAATTTCTGGACACTGCTATCCTGAATGTTTTTCAAATCAATACCTTTTGTGGAGAATAAGCAAAGGCATGAAGTTGAGGTAGCTGGGCCTGTGGAGGCTGAGGAGTGATTGGATAAGTTTCAAGCTACTTAAAGGGCCATTGCAAGGACTGTGGAGGCAGACTCCTCTCAGTTGTGGCAGGCAATGGAGAAGAAGGGGCAAAAGCCAGAACTTGCAGCTTTTGCTAACTTGAAGCTAACAGTAGTTTACATTTTTTTTTCTACTAAAACTAGCACCTTTAGTACTAACTAGTACCACTAGAGGTGGGACACATGAGCCTCCCGACAAATTTGTGTGTTTGAACTCTTATACGCTGAAGATAGTCAGAGCTTTCTAGATGTAATGAAAGCATTAAAATTGTGAGTTGCACCTGGGCATTCACAGGTTTTCTGTTGAGTAATCTGGTTTAGAGCCTTGGGAAATGTTTTGTGCATGCAATTTATAATTCTGAAGTAGTGGCAACTTTTGTTGTGACTTGGGCAGGACTTGATGTCCAGCCTCCCTCACTCCAGTTGGGTGATGGTTGTGTGGTATGTTTGCTTTGCCCCTCACTCACATGCTCTGCCCTCTTGTGCCTCTTCTGGTCTTTGTGTGAATTGTTCTCCTAGAGATAAAGACAGACTCATTCTTTTCCACGGGTTTTCTGAGAATTTTTCAGTCGAGGATGGAAATTCTGTTATTTTTATTGCCTGTGACTGTTCTTCCTCCTTGCAGGAGATCGGAAGAGCCATTGGCATAGCACTCATGAAGCAGTGTGGGTGGCGTACTGATCTACGGGATCCTGACCTAGAGGTAGTGGTGCTTGTCTGCCAGATGGCCTGTTGGTGCTTCTGGAATGCCACATGACATCTTTTGTTTTGTTCTCTGCTCCCTTCACACAGGGCACTGTGGCCTCTTCCCGGCCGTCCTTCTGCCATTTAATTTAACTGGAAATCACCCGGTAGCACTGAGCAAGGAGTGTCTGTAGCCCCTGTGCGTGTGCTTTCCAGAGCACTAAAATAAACCCAGCCCAGTTGTGTGGGCCTGCACATGAGGGGAAGGATCCATACAGGAGGCGTCTCGGGATCTGGCACTCTTACAGACAGCTGGATTCTGACTCCATGCAAATGGAGATCACCTGAGCTGTGGGGCACCTGGTTTAGCCTCTGTAGGAGAAGAGAGCAAGAAGCAAGGGCATGTTCTTGAGGAGCTAGACCTGAGAATGCCGTTTGTGGAAGAACCTCCCCCTGGGTGCTGTCCTTGACAAGCATCTTGCTTAGCACACCCTTGATGGTGCAGGCTCCTGAAGACCTTGGAAAGGACTCATTGCTCTTGACAAGCTGTTTCTCCATCCCTGTGTCTGGCCTGTGGAAGCTGCTCTCAGCACTAATGCTGGGAGATCTGAGACCTTCTGTAAAAACTTTTGAGTTCATCTACTGGGGCTGATTTTCCCAGGCTGAGCATTATGTACAGCTTTGCTGAGGCTTAGATAGGGCGACTGTTCTTGCCTAGATTTTGTTAATTCAAGTGCTGAGGACTAGAATCATATTTTCCTCTGGACTTCCTGGGGGCAGGGATTGTAGTCATGCAAGACCTGCTGGGGAGCTCAGTCTTATTTTGGGATGCTCCCTATGTGGCAGCAGCAGAATTTCTTTGAGCTGTCTGTGGTTCTGGAAGGATTAGTCAGGTTTACCTTCCATCTGTAATGTCACTTACTGGCTCCACTGTGGGTGTTGGGGTTTTTTTGTTGTTTGTTTATTTGTTTTTAATATATTTTTATTTAAATGAGTGGGGTATGTGAATTGTTGGGTATACAGTGAATAATATTCTCCCACTTAGAATAAATGGATTTATTATTACAAATTTCCCTGCTGTGTTACAAAAAAATGGGTTCCCTTATAAATTCAAGTGCTGGTGAATTCCTGGCTGACAAAATCCTCTTCCAGCTTGCTTAAGCATTAAATCCTCTTTAAAGTGGCATTCAGGTTATCTAGTGGGATTTCTCACAATTAATCATAACGTATGCATTTTTGTTCTTAAAAACCAGGACTGGAAGTGTGTAGAAACATCTGTGTCTGGTTTAAACGAGTTAAAGCTATTGTCCTGTCAGGTTGAAAGTTTAAAATGTTTGGTGGTGGTTTTTTTTTCTCTTTTAGATCTTTGTACATCTTAATGACATTCACTCTGTGGTGGGGATTCCTCTTTTCAGGTAGGCATTTTCCTCACCAGATTTGTCTTGGCAGTCTCAGTAAATAGTCTGTCCACTATGTCCATCTTCTGGTTTGATATTCATTGGATTGTCACATTAGTCTTTTGATCTGCCTGGAGCCTATGTGAGGACACAGGCCAGACTCTGCAGTGAGTTATTGTTTAAAGCAGACTCTGGTTTTAGTCTCTCTGCAGATCTTTCCAGTTCACTTGTTCTTTGATATTACATGGGCTTTCCTGGGTGGTTCTACCATTACATTACATATATTTTTTTATTTTTTTTTCTGTTTGCAGGCTTCCATTGGCAAACAGAGAGTATATCAAAACAGCAGGACTGCGATCAACAGTCGCATGGGCCATGGCATCTCTGGCTGAAATCCGTGTCAGTGAATGTTCCTAGCAAAGATACAGAATCCTGAATGAAGGAAAAGGAGGGTGCTGTTCATGAGGGCTGGAGGCTTTGTAGGAGTGTGGGGATTTTAATGCCCCACCCTCTAATGCATGAGGACAGGGTTTGCCTTATCTGTGGTCAGTGTGCTATCACCTGCTGTTCAGCAAGGTGTCTACTGTAATTCCAGGTCCTTCTCAGCAGAGCTGTTGTTCCTAATACAGATACATGTCTAAATGGGAAGATTTTTTTCACTGTACAAAGCTTTTTTATAGTTGTTTCCCAAGGGAAAATAGGAGCAAATGTAATTTCTTTCCACAGATTAATTTGGTACCAGTGTCTGTCTGCAGACAACTTGTAATGTTTCCCCCTGAATGTCAACTCAGGGCTGGATGCCTTGAAGCACTGTCTGTAGTGAACTTAGTGATACTTTTTACTTATTCTCTTACAAGTGAATTTGGCCTGGTAAACCAGCGATTATTGTTACCTGTGCTGGATTCAGTAGGAATATGTACATCCCTGAGTAATCTTTGTCCTGAGACAAGAGTCTGTCTTGCTTGGAATGCAATAACCCCTTTGTTTTTGTAGGCTGGTGCCTTTGTGCTGGATCCCATGTGTGGGCTAGGAACGATACTGCTGGAGGCTGCCAAAGAGTGGCCAGTAAGTATCCCAGCTGCAGCTGACTGGACCTTTGCAGGACGGCTGGTAGTTATGGTACAGAGTTTTCTGTGTATCAGTTATGTCAAAGTCCACTGCTGGAAAGATGAAACCAAACTGATCTTTCTAGGCAGCTGCTAAAAGGGTGTTAGTACAAACATTCCTGTACAGGAATGTGAAACCGCATCCTACAGACTGGTGAGCCCTGGGTTCACACTGCAGGGTTTGTGTGAGGCAACCATGGGACTTCTAATGCTGGGCTTCTCGCAGGACCTGGAGGAGTCAATGGGGCTGTACACTTAGTTGTCAGCATTAGAGGCAGCATAGCTGGCTGTAGCCAGCTGGGCTCTTGCTGTTAGGACATACCTTTGATATTTCTGTAAGTTAAAAGTGTCTTGAACAGGCCAGAACATCAAAAGAGTGAAGACAGCACATGCTTATCCTATTCCTCCTGGGTTAGGAGTTGCTTTGTGTAATGGTACACAAGGGGGTTGTCTTGCAAGAGCTGTGCAACAAGGCAATTCTGAGAAGGGTTTATAAAATAAATAACCTGAGTGTTAACAAAATTACTTTTCTCTCTCTCTGTACAGGAAGCCAGTTACTGGGGTGCTGATATAAGTGATTCACAGTTACAGGGTGCAGATGTGAATATTAAAACTGCAGGCTTAATGGATAAGATTGAGTTGCTTAAAGCTTCTGTGAAAGGTATGTTTGTAGGGTTTCCAAGAGAAATTTTTTTGTGGTTCTGGGTTTAGACAGGTAATTAGGTCCTCTTGAGATGATATGTTGTAGAGCCGACTCCCAACAAATAGCTGAGTAGTGACTCTGTAGTGCTAGTGAAAGGATAATTATTTGTTCTCCCTACCTTGCTGCCTGCTCCTGGGAACTTTGGTAAGAATGAAGTCATCATGATGATACCTTTCTTCTGTAAGAGGGAGTCTGCTCTTAATCCACAACCTGGTCTGTATAGAAGGTAATAATTCTTTGACCATATTATGGACATCAAAGCCTGAGGCTAAATTATCCCTGTATGAAATTCATGACAGGCAATCCCTGTGCATGGGTGATTAACTATGCATATTTTTTTTCCTTGCAATATTTCTTACCAGAAAGGTAAGAATATATATATATAAGAATATGGGTTTATTTCTTAAAAGCTGTGTTTTGAGTTTGGCTTCTAGGATAATGGAAGGTACTTAGGTGTCAGGTTTTCTAACACTGAACAAGTAATTGGTGTCTTCATCACTGTTCAGAAGCTGTTATTTCTGCACATCTTGAGGAGGGCTGTGGGTGACTCATCCTTCTGTTTTTGCAGATAAAATTATAAAAATTGTTGTGCTGCAAGTGTTGATACAAGGATGGTCCAGGAAACATCTCCAGCTAGTTCTGGAAAAGTTGACATAGAATCACAGCAGGGTTTAGGTGAGAAGGGACTGTTGGAGGTCTCTGGTCCTGTTGTCTGCTGAGAGTGGGGCTAACTCGAAAGCTGTGTCAGATTGCTCAGGGCCTTGTCCCATCAGTTTTGAGCACCCTGATGGATGGAGGACCCATAGTTTTCTACTTTCACATGCTGGCTATGCTCTGCCAGCACAGCCTGGTACGTGGCTTATCTTTATCACCACAGGTTGTGGTGCTTCATCGTCAGGAGAACTCCCTGTTCCTGGGATGCAGAAACTCTGGGAAGACTCCAAAGACACTAGCTCTGACAGAATGCCAAGTGATTCTGGCTGTAACCAGATTCTTGGAGGGAGAAAAGGGGCTTGAAGAGGAATTTAATGTGGTTCCTTGCCATTCATATGTGTGCATTTGAACATCTGTGCTAAGTGAAGTGCTTACAAGCTTCTTTTGTATTTTGCTGAATCATTTTCACATTTAAGATGTAGTGTGTGTTGAGAAGCAGGGGTTAGTTTGGAACCATGTGGTGCCCTATTCGAAGACTCTTGCTGTTGGGACAAACATATCACCAGTAACAGGGAATTGTGCAAACTAGACCATGCTGTCATGCGTTTGTCTCTTCCCAGTCTGCAGACTGGTAGTGCTGTTGGTGAGGGCAAGTACAGAAGGAGCTGTGAATCGGTGCATAACCCACAAAAGAGCTGGCAAACAGTGTTCTAAGGGGAATGGGGTCATAGCTGCTTTGCATTTTTCAGACAGTCAGAGGTAAAGACCTGCCTTTATTTTGCAGCACTGCCATTGCCTTCAGAAAGCTTTGACACTGTGATTTCGGATATTCCATTTGGGAAGAAGTTCAAGATCACAAATGATGCTCAGCTTCTACCAGATATTCTCCAGGAAATGGAGAGGTACGTGCGACTTTGACATGCTTAGGGTTTGGTGTAAATTTCACCATTTACTCCCATTTCACCCTGTTTACTCCTATTTAGGAAGAGGCATGAAGATGGGGAATTTAAATTCCATTTGGAGGTGTAGCTTCCTGGGTTGAGTCATGACACTCAGGTGTTTTATTGAATGCAAGTGGCATCTGAAGTGTCAGAAGTGTGGACTCCTGCACAAGCAAAGGAATACCAGGTAGGATGAACACCTAACTTTTATTTTTCCTGCAATTTTCAGAGTGCTCCGTGTTGGAGGGACTGTTGTACTGCTGCTGAGCCAAGATCTCCGTAAGCGCATGGATGGCTTGACCACGTGTGCTGGAAGTGACTCTCCTGAGGCCATTGCTGATGGCAGCAGTGAAACAGCAACTGTGGAAGCCCCGAGTGTTGATGGGAATCCTTCCTCTGTGGCAGATGGTGTTGGAGAATCCTTTCTCAGCAGTAGACAGACATGTTTTGGGTCTCTGGTGCCAGATGGTGTCCATGGGGTTAGTCTTGGGAAGACAGAGGCTTTCATATACAAGTACAGGAAGATCTCTGCTGCCAGGAATCGGTAGCTTTCTGGCACTGTGCTGAAGGAACTGAAATCCTGAGACACTTCAGAAGCAGCTTGACATAACTGGTGGAACCCTGCTGATGCAAACAAACCCCGTGCTATCTCTTAGCTCGCCCCACATTCTTTGGATGTTGTAAGGCACTGCTTTTCTCTGGTTTTTAGGAGAGATGGAAGGTGCCTACTAGAGTTTCAGCTGGTTTCCCTGTATTGTGCACAATGAAACAGTATATGGTATATTGTAATGAGGCAAAGTCCTCAAATCCTTGTTAAGGCAAAGCTGCTTATTATTGGGAGGAGTTTCTATGGGAGAGAAAGTATTTACTGAACTGCAAACCCAAATGTGGTAGCATTAAATGTAAATGAATTTTCACCTTCAGGAGTGTCTATCAGGAAGCACATCTTGTCTGAAAAAGTCTCCATCTCTTTTTGAGTCTCCATCTCTCTCACCCCTGAGAGACTGGGGTGACAACTGCTCTCAGCAAAGGTGATTTATTAATATTAATATTCAGCTCTGGGCAGGAAAGGCAAGAAGCTTTGAGTCAGGAACTCTGCAAGCAGGGTCTGTGTGCCTGTGGATTTCTCATGCATGTGGCAGGACTGGGACAAGGACTCTTGCAGGGACCAAGCTGGGACTGGAGGTGTTGCCATTCTGAGCCATTTCCAAGGTGTGATTAGAGGAGGAGGACAATGTCCAGACCTGCTGAGCTGGGCAGGAATAAACACGGAGCTGCAGGGATTTGGGTGCTGCTGGGCACGTGTCACCTTTCAGACAAGCATTCATGCCCGGCATCCCCCCTCCAGAGATGGTTCTGGCTCCAGGTGCGTTGGGGTCAGCAGGATCCGTGGGCATGGAGCGAAGCATTCCCAGGGCCATCCCCCAGCTGTGGTGCAGAGTACTGGGGGTGGAGTGAGGAGAGGAGCATGGAATGTTAGGGGGGGTTCTCTCAAATGTTTTGAGGTACTGCTCTGAATTACTTTATTTCTGTCTTGCTTCCAATAGTACGTTCCCCAGCAGTCCCACAGCAGCTNACAAGCATTCATGCCCGGCATCCCCCCTCCAGAGATGGTTCTGGCTCCAGGTGCGTTGGGGTCAGCAGGATCCGTGGGCATGGAGCGAAGCATTCCCAGGGCCATCCCCCAGCTGTGGTGCAGAGTACTGGGGGTGGAGTGAGGAGAGGAGCATCCTGCTCCCTCCATCCCTCCATGTGCTTTCCCACAGTCTGGAGCCTCCCGGCTCACACAGAGCTCACACAGTTCCCTTTAGGAAGGGAGGCAATGGAATGTTAGGGGGGGTTCTCTCAAATGTTTTGAGGTACTGCTCTGAATTACTTTATTTCTGTCTTGCTTCCAATAGTACGTTCCCCAGCAGTCCCACGGCAGCTCTTGGGCAGTGCAGCTGCCAGAGGTCCTTCTGGATTATGGGACAGGCAAAAACTCCACAGCAAAGGAGAACCTGGATTTGGGACATGGACTTGTTTTGTGTCTTCTCTGGGGTCGGGGTAGTCGGGAGGGGGGTGATGGTGTCATTAGGGGCTCCCCAGTGTCACTGGGAGAGCCATGGTGGGCTGGGGTGGGATGAGAGGGGTCATGTGGGGTCTCCCCGAAAAGGAAAGTGACAGCCCCAAAATGCCTGAAAATTCATGAAGGGATGTGTGTGTAAAACACTGCAAACCATAAAGTTCCTCATTTTTATATACCCTGGGAAATCGTATTAATTGTACTTAAGTGTATATAATGTAACTATATATAATATTGTCTATACAAATTGATTTCAAAATAACTCCCCATATCTGCTGCATTACAGACAGGATTTTGGACTATGAGGAACTCTGCTTATGGATCTATAGGGATTGAAAATACAAATGAAAGTGTTTGTGCACATAAATAAAACAATAAACCGCTTGGAAATTTAGGAGAAGATGACCTGTAGGAAGGAGCTGTGTATTCCGGTGTTTTTCCTCTCTCTCTTCGCTGTAACTCCCCAAATCTGGGATCTGGGCCGGGATTTCAGG